>CAJPEX010001240.1:0-61594 GCA_905338405.1 Notodromas monacha | reverse complement strand
CCTCAGGGGGGAACGTTCGTCACGGTCCTGAGAATAAAATAAGTCTAGTGGAGAGAACACACTGTGCTCAAAAGAGACAGAGGGAGAGTGAACAAAACGGGGGGGGGGGGGAAACACAAGGTTCCCTGAGTGAATAAGTGAACTGGGAATAAGAGGGGAAAACAAACGTGCTGCTTCACTGGGGTGCGCGCATAAGCAAAAACGAGTGTGGGACACAGTGTATTTTTTTTTTAGCCTGTACTGTGACCTGTGGTGCGATTCTGTGAAGCAAACTGGAATTTTTCCCTGTGGAATGGAAACATTTTCTGGAAGAAAAACACTTCGTGTATGTAAAAAGAAATCAGGTTTTAAAGAAAGCAGCGGTGCTGTAGTAGGAGGGTAGGAATAATTCCTGACCGCTAGAATTTTGAAGGAAGTGACAAACCAAAATACAAGTCAACCCCCATCTAATGGACTTGATTCATGCAAGGGACGAGTCTGTTAGACAAAAAGTCCTTCACAGGAATTCAATTACATAAAAAATTAAAAATTTCAATTTTCAACACTAATTTCAAACCAAAAGATGTCTGTTTGGCGGATTTTGTCTGTTGGGCAGGAGGAAAAACTGCTTGCAGAGCTGGTCTGTTTTTGGCAATAATCCCTTACATGGGAGGTCTGTTAGGCGGGGGGCCACTGTATGTGCAATCTGTGATGAAATCATGCTGTGTTCAAGTGACTGAATATTGCTTCATTGCATAGTGTGGAACACAATGTTTTTTTCTGTGATAGGTGTGAATTTGTGAATCCATTTGGAAATTTTAATTGAGCCTTAGCAGCATTTTCTGGAAGAAGAACACTTTTCTGAAAGTCGAAGAGAAGTTGTTCTGTGATCTTTAAAAATTATGTACATGAGTCAGTATTGCTGTAAAACTAATTCCCTTCCAGTGTAACTATGAAGGGCATTTTTGGGAAATCATCTCCAGTTTTGATTAATCCAGATAAAGGAAAAAACAGAAAAACACTAAGGCAGGCATTGACTCTCAAGTCACAAGTGAATGCCTTGTATAATTAGACTGATATTTTTTTGGTGACATTTATTTGCTTGATAGAACCGGGTGTTTGAGCCTTTGTTGATAATGTACATGCGAATCCTGGTACTTGGGCAACAAGCTGGCAATGCTGGTATGCAGCCTTATCTGAGATAAGATTAAGTTTGGTGTGCCCAGGAATAAGTGGAACAATCTGTGGAATAGTTGAAACGAATTGTGTCATATATCAATATTTCAAAGCATGTATCCTACAGATGCTTTGTTCATCTTTCAATCCATTCATTAAGAGCACATTTTTCAAGACCATAAAATTTCCAGTGAGCTGAAGTCTAAGAAAATGAGGGCAGATATCTGTTGAGAACATAAATTTAAAAACCAGTTGAAGATTTTTGAGAGAGTGAATGTATGAAGCTGTGCATCAATCCTTTCTAAATGCATCATCCATAATTGATCAAAATGTATGCCATTTTCAATTTGAGATCATAAATCCTCTTATAAAATTTGTTCATTTTCTGGAATTTTTTGTTGTGATTCTTGATTTTTTTTTACCAGAGAGCAAAGAGAAAAGCTCATCCTGGAAACAACCAATTTATGTTGAGGATATCCTATTCAATTCATAATAAAGTAATGGCTACCAAAGGTATACAGTAATTGCTTAAGACTGTACATGTGTTTCTTCACTGTGCATAACTTCTGGTGTCTTTTATTGCACCATGAATCTAAAAATACTGCGCATGACAAACATACAGAGCCCATGTTTTGAACTTCTGAAAGACAAATCCAATCTGAAACAAAGTAAATTTACTAGAATGGTCAGGAGGCCTGATTTTCTACTGAAAATCCATGAATATCTGGGAAATAAGTATCATCAAAATTTCCTGCTGCATTCATGCTCAAAAATGACATTCCCATGTTCAACAGCAAAACTACTCTTCATAAATATGTATGGAAATTTTGTGAAGACAAACCAATTTGGTCTAGGAAAGCAGGTTCCTTATTAGAGACATGTTTGTAGAGCAAGTCAAGTGAATTTTTTACTTTCAGACAATTATTTGGAAGTTGAAATTTTGTTCAATAAGTTTTCTTACAAATTTTTGTAAAAGAATTATTTTTCATAAATACTTCATGTAATATGTTTCCATATGTGCTGAAACTGGTCTTCAGTCTTTGAGACTCTATATGCCTCTTCTATATTTTATCCTGCTTAAATCTGCAGCTGCCAAAAGTGCCAATACCTCTTCCCTTTCATAGGATATCTGTTGATCAACAAGTTTTTAAATTTGAAGCTCCACCGATATGCATTGCTGTTTTCATTTTGTAATTATAAAAATGTAAACCACACAGCTGTGGGTACCGCCTGAGGAATCCTTGCAGCAGCTGCAATTCCAATGCTTTTTTTGCCATGAAAAGGGCACTGAATCCTTGGAATATAGAACAATGTTCATGCTCTACTTGGCAGCTGCATGACGCTGACAGATTTTGGTTGCTTTCGGAAAGTGACTTCATGGGGAGCAAATAAAGGAATAGGTGAAGCATAACGTATTTGAGATGAAAATATTGGTCCCTTTCATTAAAAAAAAAATGAATGCAATTATATTGCAAATCATGGAAGCTCTTTAGTGATGAGGTTTAATTATTCCAGCTGATTTTGTAAATCTCCTTTTAACATCAATTTTATTCAATTCACTTTATTAACACGTTTTTATTAACTCGCTTTCTTGTCAGTTTGTTTGTCCGGATCAAATTTTGCAACTCAAATTTTGCTCACTTCCCGACTAGCTAGCAAGCTGAAACTTTCAGGGTAGCTTAGAAACTGATGACAATGCAATCTTTTGTGAAAAAATTAATTTTAAGAATATTTTTTAAAAAGAATAAAATAATTATAGTAGATTAAAAAATTAATCTAAAAAACCATGTTTTTCAAGTAAGACTAAAAAGCACAAAAAAATTTAGTAGATTAAAAAATTAATCTAAAAAACCACGTTTTCAAAAAGCAAAAAATAACCTTAAACATGGTGCGCATGGAGATTGTTGGGAAGAAGTGAAATACAAATGAAATAGATGCGCACCACGTTTAAGGTTATTTTTTGCTTTTTGAAAACGTGGTTTTTTAGATTAATTTTTTAATCTACTAAATTTTTTTATGCATGATTTTGGCTGGTGAAGCATAATGTACTCTACTTGATCTTAAAACATTGGTCCTATTCATTTTCAGAGAAAATAAATATATTGTAAATCACTTAATTATATAATTCTCAGTGTTGTGGTTTAATTCTTTCAGCTTTTGGTGCGTGTGTCTTTTGAAAATATTTCTTTTAATCCATGTACTGCAATTTATTTGTGAAAATGGCAAAGTCAAGGTATCCAGGTGGTGCTCCACAATCCAACCCTAATATGTTGCCAGGCTGCGGTCAACTTGTGATGCAGTTGAATTGCAAGACAATGTCAAGGTCAATGTTTTATTCATCAAATTTGATGTTTTGGGTCTGCCTGCAGGTCAAATTGCGGGGCAGAGGTCAAATTGCAAGTCAATGTCCCAGCAAATTTGACTATCTCATTGCGGGATGGTCAAATTGCGGGCTGTCATATTGCAAGGTAACACCTGTATAGAGTAAAATACTGTCAAAACACAGCCACTGGGACCAGTAAAATAGCTTAGTTATTATGAATTTTTTATAAAGATGCTCACAAAACATAGCAACTTTTGGACACGGACCTAAAAATTATTTTTTTTTCAATTGATGATTAAATTCATTGAGACAAGATTTTACTGTATCCCAACAGTGTATGGGTGAAATTCTCAAGTCCCATCATTCACAAGTCGCTGACTAAAAATATGTGAAGAGAAATGAAAATAATTATCTGAAGAGAAATGAAAATGATTTTGGATTCCTTCATGATTTGTGTCATGATGAGCAAAAAGGGTATTTCTTATTCTGGAGAGGGAAACATTTCCAAATATTATACTGTCATGCCTTTTTCAGGTCAGTCAGGTGCTATAAAAAAATGATCATTCTGCTGATTGTTGTACCACAGTCAAACACCCTCAAGTAAAAATATAAATTATCAGAATACGAATCTCTGGTTAATTTTCTCATTACTGATGTATTTCAAACGTGTTTAACTTCGAAAACGTATTAAATCTTCATTATTATAATTTTTAAGGCCTTTGGTTGAATTAATGTTGGTCCTAATTCTTGAACTCCTGTTCCAGAAAAACAGCAAAACACGTGCAAATGATTTCCTAATGTGTTTTCCAAGCAACTTCTTGTGGGTAGGAAATCTTTCAATAATAATCAATTCTAAGAAATTGGCCAGAACAAAAATTTTCTAGATTAATTTTCACAAATGAGGCTCAAAATTCTTGAAGAAAAACTCCCAACGTTTTGAATTACTGTATTCCCTCTCCTTGAATTTTACTTTGAGAGGGACGAATTGTGTAACAGTACCATTGGATTAACTGTTTTTTTTTAGTTTTATTTGCATGTTGAAAGCGTATGGAATATGCCTTGAACAGTTACAGCTTTTGCTTTTCAGTTGAAGATGAAATTTTCACAGGTTAGTGCGTGGTTCTGGGTACATTTTATGACCTTCGCGATGGGTTTGCTGGAGGCCTTGGCCAGGGGGGGGAAAGAATGAGCCGATCAGTGAACTTTGCCTGGGGTTCAATGCCCTCCTGGGCGATTTTCTTTCCAAACACAGGCGAAGTCTCTTTCTTTCGGGTGACAAGCATCCGACCTACATGAATTCAACCTATCCTGCAAAGCCCTTCTTAATGAGCTTATTAATCCTCTCGTTTTTCCAAGACAACATCTGACCCATGACTTAATCCCTATCTCGCGCGCCAAGCTTTCGACCTATCCTTTTTGTGTGGACCAAAGAAAACGGCTGTGAAGTTAAATTACAATTGTATTTCAAACTAATTCATAAAATAACAAAATGAAAACTAAAAATTGATACGGTAATAACAAACAATCCAAGGTACAGTTCAGTGCAGTAAAAACAGAGAGAAAAAAAGGCCAAAAATTTCAATGATTATCACGAGCAGCTGTGTCATCAGAGTCTTTTCAATATACTTAGGATTCTTATGGGGAAGTGGACCACCTAACTCCCTGTCAACAAGTTTTGATGTCATTTTCAACCAAATCCCATACACACTTCTAACAAAATGCCAAAAATTAGGATGAGGCATTTCAAAATAATTTTTCAGAGCCGCATGCCAGCTTTCAACATGGTTATTTGTTCAAACTTCAACAATGAACCAATCCCAGTGCATATGAGGGAACGCTTTTGCGGGGTTACCCAAGTTCATCAGCCACACTGGCATTAAATAAGTAATTATTTTCATGACTCAAAGATCGTCAAGAAGTAAATTCATTTCTCTCAATGCCAGTGAGTCCGCAGTCATCAATGCATCTATAAATTTAAAAAATGAAATAATAACGTGCGACATATTGCAAAGCGGGTTCATGACTTACTTCTTGACAAACGTTTTCACAAATTTGCAAAACAGGTTGATTGATATTTTAGAAATTGAGTACCAATGACTTAACCAGCAATTTCATTTTATATTCTTCCATTTCTGGCTGATCATGTCAGTGAGTGTCATTAGACATACCATCTTTGTAGAAAAACTTCCCTTCTTGCAAGTGACCCTTCGCACTACAGCCAGTTGTCAAGTGATTTCCACAACGTACAGCAATGTTGCCATTGGAATGCAGCACATGTTGCTTCAGATAAATGAAGCCACCACCAAGAAAACTGTGGCCATTGGTTCAAAGTTCAACATTGAAATAATCCATTATTGCACCAAAAATTCAAAGATTTTCAAAATTTCAAGAATCTTGGGACATGGTGCTTCAAGACAATATATGCACCACAATGACATCAGTGGATTTACAAGTGTTACCAGACTATTTTTAGGTTAATTCAAACTGCTATGGCAGCCAGGTTTATGCCCCCAATCCCAATTAACGTTGCGTTTGTTTGTGATTTTGAAACAATGTGATTTGTGATTTACTAACAACTATTCAAATGATGTTCCCTCTAGCTACCATTTGGGGCTGTTTCTTTCATTATGCACAATGTATTTGGCGGCGCGTAGCTGACAAGTATGAGGCGGTGTATATGTCCAAACGTAACTTCCAGTATTTAATCAAACTTCTAATTGCTCTTGGTTTGGTGCCCAGGGGAATGAAGGGGTATTTCTTTCATACTTGTTTGCCAAAATTCATGGGCAATCTTTGAGTCATGAAAATAATTGTTACTTATTTTATGCCAGTGTGGCTGATGAACTTGGGTAACCCCGCAAAAGCGTTCCCTCATATGCACTGGGATTGGTTCATTGTTGAAGTTTGAACAAATAACCATGTTGAAAGCTGGCATGCGGCTCTGAAAAATTATTTTGAAATGCCTCATCCTAATTTTTGGCATTTTGTTAGAAGTGTGTATGGGATTTGGTTGAAAATGAAATCAAAACTTGTTGACAGGGAGTTAGGTGGTCCACTTCCCCATAAGAATCCCAAGTATATTGAAAAGACTCTGATGACACAGCTGCTCGTGATAATCATTGAAATTTTTGGCCTTTTTTTCTATCTGTTTTTACTGCACTGAACTGTACCTTGGATTGTTTGTTATTACCGTATCAATTTTTAGTTTTCATTTTGTTATTTTATGAATTCGTTTGAAATAAAATTGTAATTTAACTTCACAGCCGTTTTCTTTGGTCCACACAAAAAGGATAGGTCGAAAGCTTGGCGCGCGAGATAGGGATTAAGTCATGGGTCAGATGCTCGTCTTGGAAAAACGAGAGGATTAATAAGCTCATTAAGAAGGGTTTTGGAGGATAGGTTGAATTCAGGTAGGTCGGATGCTTGTCACCCTCTTCATCGACTCCATGTTCTTACCTGCACCACATGGGTCATCTCTTCAGTTCTTCTTGATACTGGGATGATCCTTGCGAACTAATCCCTTCATTCTGTAGAATGTACAGACCTTCCTCCATGCGGTTTAGAAAATTTAGAAGAGTTTGATGGAGGTGAAGAGGATTTCACGATCGGGGAAAATGCCTTAACGCATTTCAGAAAGAAAATAAACTGACGGAACTTTTCTTGAATCCATTTATAGTACGTGGACGAAACTTTCTGCTTATTCTTCCCCAAAAAATGAGAAGTGAAGAATAACGGAATTCTTTCTAGCGTATTGATAGCCAGATAATGCTTAAAGTTCTTCAGCGGAAGAAGAAGGTAAAGAATATTTTTTACGAAGCATTACATACGCGTGCTTGCTGATCTGAATCGTTCTTGCAGATGTTCAATATGAAGTATAGTGCAGGTTTTTCGTGGGACACAGAAATGTGGCTTATACAATACCTGAGTTTTCGGGCCACCTCTTTCTGGGGGTGGGGGGGATCGCAACTTATTTATTATATACTGTACTCCTGTATGCTAGGATATAACGAAATGTCTATGATGAGTCGATAGCCATGGCATTTCACAGATCTGATTCCATCGGATCTTGGAAGGTTTGATGCTTGGAGTCAATTCTAGGAAGAGGGAATTACGATAAAATAATTCTCTATATATGGAGGTCTGAAGAGACGTATGATGAAAGGCCGCTGAGGGAAATGACGAGTGAGAATGTAATATATGGAACAAATATTTTTTTTTAAATGCTGCAAAGAAAAATCAAAGAAAACATGAAGGTGGAGAATGAAGAGTGAAAAACTCCGTGACAGGAGTCATAACAAAAAATTCTATCCCACAGAAACATTTTCTGAAGCAATTGGGCAGAAATTCTCAAATGAATGCATTTTCCAAGCATAACCATCGAAATAATGTATCTGCAATGCAAGGTTAAAAAGGTTATTTCGTCGCCTTCAACTCATAAAACTCTGAATAATATCTGTTGTGGCGTCGTTTTCTCTCGGCATTTTTTCAATTACAGATAAAATAATTGTGTTATTCAATTGAAAAAAGAAATTAAGCGGTGAGTGATGAATGTTGAAATATATTTGCCCTCCGTTTTCTTCCTCCTCATCATCATCATGGATCGTCATCCTCTAAGTGTAGATGTTTCCTTACTGCGAAGAATTTCTCCAAACTTTTCGGTCTCATTTTCGCTCTTCGAACTGAATAATTTCGCTTCCTATCTGTATATGTTTAGTGAAAAAATCAGAGGAATTGTTGGAGGAAAAATATAAAATAAAAACGAGGAGTGCATAGTTTCTCTTCTTTCATACGACGCAAGGGCGGTAAATCGTCAGGAACGTACATTTCATAATCAGCTTTACTCGTGCAGAAGTGCTAGGTGGAGAAGGAAAACGGCTTTTTGAAGATTCTTTTTCGAAAAAATAAATTTCTCTGCCCGTGAATTCCACACGGCTCGCATGTCGATAAAATTTGCTGTCATTCCAGTCGATGCCAAACGTGGATGTTGGGTTTTTATCCCATTAGGTCCAGTTATCAAGCCTCACTTTGGGAATGCGGGAGGATGTGCATAAAATCTTCGGATTCCTGCACAAAAAAGGTACCAATTTGCAAAATGTCAACTGTGCAAAAAATTGAACTTCGTAAACCCACCAGATGGGAGATGGAAGCAGGAATGCAAGTGGCTGCACTTCTCCGATGTCCGAGTTGTCGCAGAGAATCCTCGCGTAGCTGACCTTTGTTTTTATCTCGGTCAACATTTCTACGAAAGATGTAAGTTTCGTGTAAAATTTATACTATTCATGTACAGTATTTATAAGGAATAGATTTGACAGGTGTCTAAATCTACGCAGGCAGTCCAGCTTTTAAATTCAACACGAGGTGATGCATTCACGAACAGGTATAGTCATCGAATCATTCAAAAAGTTAATCTTGAGAATATCAGAATAAGGCTGGAAATGCTCAAAATTTTTTGTGCATGATCAAATGAAATGCGCTCTATATATAGTACTGTAGTTCGAAAAATTCAAGCGAACGTTACATTCTTAAATAAAATAAATGCCGAATAGCTTCTAACCAGCGAGGCATTCTTTTCATGCTATGAAGCCTTGAACGTAATTGAAAACATTGTCCCAGCGATTAGAGAAGATTAAGCTAGTGAATGGAAGAGGAGTTTAATCGAGTTAGTCTGATTCTTCAGACATCAAATACATTAGGACTGCCTCGTAAATTTGCGGAACACATTTCTTTCATTTCAAGGCACCATTATACAGGTACCTCATATAATTTTAAAATTTTAAATAAACGTTAGTGCGGCATTACAATCTGAAACCGTGAATGAGATGCAACCATTCCACGTTTGAAGCAGAAAATGTATCAGAATTTAGCTTTTCTAAATTGCTCTAAATCCTCGAATCAAAGGAGCAAAATGAAGATGCCGAGGCCAGTGCCCATCGAAAAAAAGAAAATTAAAATCAACAATAAAACGTTTCGAACAACTGGCGTTTATTTAAAAAAAAAAATTTTCCTGGCAATTGGACATGTTTCATGATTAATGACTATGTACGCACCAGGACTGAACGAGCCAGCTTGACCACCAAGTTCATAGAAATGCCGATCTCCATGGCGCAATCTCCTGAATTGGTCGCCAATTATGCAAGCAAAAGTTTGCCCCACGATCCCGGACAGAACTGGCAACTCCACAAGACCGCCGACGAAAAGATCAATATCTGCCACGCTGGCGTACACTGACTTGAGCCTCTGAATCGCCTATATCATGGAAAAATGCATTTGAAAAATTATTTTTCATCGAATTCTGCTTTCTCTCCCCAAAATTAGGGTTAAAGTGCTTGTCAATATTGTACCTTTAAATCAAGTATTCAATGCCGTCACAAAATTTCATCTTCAAAATTCTTCAAATCTTAGTTGATCAATAATAAGGAAAGTTTCTCGTCATCATTCACGACTTTTCTTCATTTTGAAACTTCGACATTGAGAAAGTTCTCGTCCAATGAATGAACATGCTCGGACAGCGTGCGTGGCAGCATAAAAATTTCCTACATCAGAAAGTATTCTTGACCAGTTAATGATCATGAGATCGGGGACATAGCCACTGCAGAGAATTTCAAATGTACAGTATTTTGGTTAATTGTTGGCACAGTGATTAGCTCGATATTTACGAAGCGTGCAAGCTTCACCTCTAATCGTTTGTTTGACTGTAACTCAGACCTGGATCAAAGAACAATAACGGATAAGAAATTTTTTATTATTACTGTACTCAGGGGGGGGGGAACCATTCCAAATGACTTGAATAACAAATTATCATCAGACTGAAAAAAATTACGGAAAAATGATCGGTTTTTTCGTTTGAAAACTCACATCGTACGGAACATCTGGCGCCAAATCATCAAACGTCTTGGCTTTTGGAAGCCCGCAAGCTGCGCGAACAGTGTTGTAAGTCGGCAGTCCGTGATCTCGACCTCGTTGAATGTTCAGCGCCATCAAATCCAGGCCAAAAGATTTCTTCGCTTTGAACAGCAAGTTTCTCAACTACGGGGAAATGTTCAAGGCTTATGCGTGTGCAGAGTATAAAGAGTCCTTCAGCAATGATTACTCACGTCATCAACGATGCTGTAATCGAAGCGCTGCATTGGTGTTACGGTGTGACCGCGGATGAAATTTTCTACAGTTTCTGCGCGCTCAAAAGATGCCAAATCGTTGAAAGTGTCCTTCAGTGGAAAAGTTTCCGAAGGCGTATTCGAAGTTCTCGGAACAGCGCTGTAAGCAAGGGAAAAAAATCTTGCGTACGTGAAACATCAGTCCAAAACAATTTTTGTTTTCTGATCTCTTTCTAAAATGGCATTTATTCCATGGAAACTTGAAAATTACCCTTCAACATATCTCACCTTCTAGCTATGATGGTACCAACAGAGTGTGACCGAATCTAAACGCTGCCGTGGTAAACTCTGTCGCAATAATATTGATTCCGTGATATAATGAAGAGACTAAATCTGCCCTGAACGAGCAATTTTCAAGCTCTTCCTTACCCCCCGCTATTCAATTATAAGACTATCCCACTACGAAAAACTTTGGTACCAAGCGAAATTGTTTCTCAAGAAAAGATTTGTTCACAAAATTATCGCCAAAATATAGAAGATAAAGCTACCTATCGTTCCCGACTAGATATTTTGAATCGAATCAATCTCGTTCGAAAATGATTTCCACCCGAGGAAACTCCAGAACTAAAACTATAGTCCATCTGACATATATCTCACCTTCCAGTATGATGCACCAGAGTGTGACCGAATCTAAACGCAGCAGTGGAAAACTCTGTTGCAATTACGGGATTGACGTTTCGGCGATAGTATTTCCCGTAGCCATTTCGGAGGTACAAGTCAAATACCGACATCGCCGTAGGTCCTATAACAGGGGGCAGCCATTCGTTGTAGATGATGTGTTGCATTTCCGCGATGACGAAGCGACGGGCATCTTGGAACAACTGCTCATCTCCCCAAGTCGGGAACCGGGTTCTGAGTTCAGCTGCAACTCGATTATGTTCTCGTACCCAGACCATGTGAGCGAGCACCAATCCTGGTTGTTCATTCACTCTGGTATCGCCTGCAATGGATATTGCTCAACTGGTTCAGGAGACATGTCGTTCTTCTGCACGTCATGATGAAAATTAAATTTCTTTTACTGCGATGTACTCCATACAGCTGGAGTATTTTTGTGATTGAGGAAAAGCTCCAACAGAATTTAACCATGTGAGAACCTCCTCCATATAGAGAAAATTTTTTACCCAAGTAAATCTGAATAAACACTCAAAATCATTCAAGAGGGAATGGAATATAAGGGTAAAGCACATTGACAACAAAAACCGTAAGTGTACAACTCCAATTCAGGGATGTAATATATAATGAGAAATTAAGCCGTGTAGCTTGAAAAAGCTGCGTGTGATCATGAAAGTCTCGAAAGTATTGTATTATATCAACCTCATTGAAGTGAAGCTTCGTTGCGAAGTTCATCATGTTTAGGATGATTCCTCCCGTATTTTCCCCCATCAAGAACTTAATTAATTTTTAACACCCACAAAATGATTGTCTGCGTCTTATCCGCTCCAAAAAAAAAGGACTCTTGATCATATTTGGTCGAGAGAAGCAAATTCGAGAGATCAGATATTGTAAATTTTACGCCAGAACCATCTCGAATTAAAGTCGAAGAACCTTCAGACGAGCTATTGATTCAGTGTCTCTTTTTCCGCATCTGAGTCTCTTTAATCGTAAACACGGCCATTTTCTCCAGTATTTCTCGAGAATATTTTTACAGGGAATGCCCAGCGGGTTCACCGAAGTAAAAAAATAAATTAGACACAGCATGAATATACTCACCGGCAACAAAGCACGGAACAGTCTTATTGCCAGACGTGCACACACCCGAAGTTGTTGGTGCTCGAGGGAGTTGAGCCCTTCCTGTAGCCAGGGATGTCGTTTTCAGTCTGCCTCCGACACGTTCCCTTAGACTCAGCGTTTCGGCTTCATCTTGGCCGTAAACGTTTGAAGCGTCAAACCAAGCTGTCAATGCATTCAACTAAGGAAAACGAAAATCGAGCGACAAAATTCGCATTTAATTTACTCCCGTTGCTTGAAAAAATAAAATAAAATCTCCAGTTCATCACCTGTTCGGTATAAGCTGGGGATCCCGGACGCGATGGAGCAAAACTCGATCGTACAAACTCCATGCATTGCTGCTGGAATTTCGAGTAAAACGGGTCGTCGGCAGGGATTGAAATCGCCAGACATGACTGAAGAGGAGGTGGATTCAAAATGACTCCATTCTGACAACACGCAGTCGATCCTTGAAAAAAAAAATCGTCATTAGGAGAAACTTAATTAATTACTCTAATTGACCAGCATTTTCAACATCGATCAAGTTTCTGACAAACCTTAAATGTAATGAATAACGACTAAAAACATCTTGAAAATTTGCCTTTTTTATTAATTTCGGATTCCCGCCCACGGCCGAATCAAAGATAATGATCATTTTCCTACCGACATCCGGGACTGGTGTCTTGACGAAATCGTGATCGATGAATTGAGAAAACTGCACGAGATTGTTGCTGAAAATGGTCTCCATTCTGTCAGTGTTGATGAACACAGCTGAGCTGATTTTCCTTGCAGAAGGCAGCGTTCCCCCAAGAACGGACTTTGTCCTCGGCGTGGAAATACCTGTTCAAGCATAATAAACTGGTGATTCTAGGAAGTACGCTATTACGCATAGGGAAAAACCTACCGTCATCGTAAGTTGGATAGAAATAACGTCCCGTTGCCGTTTTAGATTGACCCCAGAATGTTTGGTAGGCATTGTTACAACTTCCATCTGCAGTTCTGTACTTGGACTGGAGAACTGCATTCGTGCAACTGGTGGCCTGAAAGGACTCAAGTTCACTCCATAGAGTAGTAATGTTACCATCATTCTGTTCGTCCATTTGCAACACTCCATTTGAAAACCTACATTAGAAAACAAAGATGAATTATTCCCTGTGGTTAGGACGCTTTCCTGAACTGGTGAGGATTTCTGGAACGTCACGCACACGGATATTGTAATAAAAGATTAAAAACCAAATAATAAAGCGACTCCAGAAACTTGCTTCTCATGAAGAAGGCGATTTGCTTCAGAAGAAATTCTACCCTCTCGGGCCATGTGGTTCAGTTCCTGTCCGCGGTCGATCATGAAATTTTGATGGACTTGTGCAGCACTTTGTTCGTCAATTTTTGCTGCTGTCCTCAGAATCTTCTCTTCAGCAGATATGTTTTCTTCCACAATTTTCTTCGCTTCTTTCCATGTCTCAAGCAGTTGTTTGTGAGACACGCCGGAGAATCGACTATCTTGCAACAGCCGTAGCTTTGGCGTCCCTGTAAATTCATAAAAAAAAAGTTGCAATAAAGAGGATATAAATCCAATCTGTAACTTTTCATTTCATACCGGCTGCTTGAAGGAAAAAAAATTATCTAGGGCATTCATTTTAGAAGACTCGCGGATCATAAGTTGAATATAAAGTAATCATTTCTAAATAAAAGTAATCGAAAAATTGATTTTTTATGCCACGTGAGCTGCGGTTTTATTAGCGTAGAAAACGTTTTGTAGTGTCTTTTCCAGGGAATAATTTTTGGAAGTTCAGCTGTATTTCGAAAGTGGCATCTACTGTATTTGTCAACATACCACTCATTCAAATGACAGATGTTTTGTTCTCTGTCACACTTACACCACATCATGTCTCCAGTCCGTGATTTTTTCTATCACAACATGGATGTGACCTAAATTGTTTCTCGTTATGTTTGATTTAATTCGAGTATACAGTAATGAAAAGTATCACGTATGCAATTGAGATCACAGCACTTACTTGAGGTTAAAAACTTCGAATAAACTGCGACGAACTAAAATTTTCCTTTACGTTCGAGATATTCAAGAAATGTTCGCACATTTATCAATCCATGAGAATTTTAGTCACCTGTGAATTTTGAAGCCAAGGGGTTTTGAGACCGCTGTGCAGTGCAACAAACTCCGGTTTCTCCGTTTTTCATTTTGCAGGCTGTCGGCTCATCGTTGCTATAATGCATGGCCATCAGGTCATGGACACAGGTAATGGAAGGAACACAGCGACCCAGAGTTCCAGTCGCATCCCGGCAAAGTATCGAGGATTCATCGGCATCATTCACTGTTGACTCCCAGGGGTTCCGAAGAAGCAAGGTGGGAGGAACTCCATGAATCGCGTTGTTGTACGAAGTTGGAGGATAGCTTCTTCCGGAAACTCGAGTGATGAACAGTACGCCCGCAAGAAGGGTGCTTTGATGAAGCCCCAACATTTTCCAGTAACTGAAAGGTATATAAAAGGTGCGATTGAAACTAATTCGCGGGGCGACTTCAATACGACATTTCACTGTTAACAACTTCGTCCAATGGAACTTTTTCTTTAAAAAAAAATTGCA
Source organism: Notodromas monacha (assembly GCA_905338405.1). NCBI lineage: Eukaryota > Metazoa > Arthropoda > Ostracoda > Podocopida > Cyprididae > Notodromas > Notodromas monacha. Next base: position 46,654 of record CAJPEX010001240.1, on the reverse strand, counting down.
GCGCAATGCTCCGAAGAGTGCCGCGCAGATACAGATGTAAGAGGACTTGGATCTATATAGTACGCGGTTTACGCAATTGTCAAAAACACATTTCCTGTGCGTCAAAAGCCACGTTTGTTTTTTGTGTATGAATTCCCCGACTTCCGTTTCTGAACACTTGGTACGTGTGCTATTTACTCGAAAAATGATGTGACGCATGTGCTGGAAGCCATTTTGTCAGCCGCCACCTGTGAAAATGTTTAACGTTTCTAGATGAAAATTTTCCAAATTTTTCCCGATCGCTTTTGAATTATTGAAGCTACTGAACTTTTCGAATTCTCCTCAAGATTTTGTAGACCTATAGACTGAATTTTCGGAATCGCAGAATTATTATTATTTTTTTACGAATGCAAACGGTTTTCAGCTTGTGAGAGAATATATTTTTTCAAAGAAGTGATGGGGAGACATTTATTCACGATATTTTAGGTCGCACCTAATTTTTGCACCGATTTGCGGGGAAATCCATCAGTTGTAAGCCGCAAAAATAAAGTATAGGCAATGTTTCTGAACGGAAAAAATGCATCAGTAAAAACCAACGAAGAACGACTTGTTTTCATGAGTTTAGCCTGCTGAGAACAAGAGCCAATCCAAGAAACTTCCTGAGAAGAAATGAATATACATTGTATTGTACCATCAATCCTTGATTTAATACCTTCCCTACATTACAATCAATCCCTACGTTGGGGTCACGGATTTTGCCTGGACAAATCGTTTTTCTTTTTTTCACACAGGATACCCCAATTTTGTGCCGATTATAGCTCACTAATATAATAACATACTCCTTGTCCTGGTTGAAAAATGTGTGCACAGCGCGGCAATCTGGGTTTTTTGAAAGATTCCATCGTCGTTTAACTGAAGAGAAAATAAGGTAAACGCATAGAAAATTATACTGTTCGGTGATTCGTTGCATAAAATTTTCTAGAATACTGTATATTAATTTAGTTCCTGTAAAAAGCCTTGTAACTAAATGAACTAAAATAAACTGAAAAGCTTTTCATCTTGCGCGATGAATGGGGTTTTGATAATTTTCAATAGATTAATGAAACGCCTTAAGTTCTCAAAAAATGAAATGGTTCTTTAACTGTAACATATTGTGCATCATCTTGGAGTCACTTTTCTCCACTCCTGGATGCCTGGCTCTTCTGGGTTTTGAACTCGGGTTTTCTGTATGGAACTGTTGAGTTATTACAGTGCGTGACAGCTGGATTGCCTCAACTACTGGAGCTTGTCTTTAAATTTTGAACGCACGTTGAGGAAGAATTATACTAATTCCGCACCTTTACCAGGGGTCCTGAAGAATAATTTTAAAAACATGTTTCACATGTGCTTCGGGATGCAAGAAACAAAGATTTTTCTTCAACTTGACTCATCAGGAAGGTTTGTTTCCTTCCTGGCATCATTCTTCGAAAATCAGATGTTCACGATGAACACCTAAATTTCCTGATATTTTGGGCATATCGACGTACAGCATTATTATCGATTTATATATGTACACAGAACATTTACAACCCTATGAAATATATAAAGCAACACCCATACTAGCATAAAATGCAATTTTCAGCACTAGTAAAGCAGAAATATACCGTTGAATGTATTTAAAAACAGGTCCAATAAAGCAGTACCAAGCTGAAATACTATTTTATTTAGTCTTCTGCAACTCTTGATTTCTGAAAAATATTTTCTGTAGCGGCATTTCCTGTTAATAAAAAAAAAATATGAAAGACCGTTTATTTTTTAACAAAAGCCAAATGGGGAAGTTGACCTTCAGTTTTCTTGAGCCTTCACATTATGTAAAGGTTAACTCTCTCTACAATGATCTTGTCAACGACGATTTTTTCTGCACAAAAAAATTTCTTGTGGTCCCATATGGGGTTCTCTCCCCGTGTTATGGGTTGTCCATATGGAGAGAACTGTGAAAAGTTCTCTCCACAACGAATTTTATTCTGTTCCCTTGAATTTCGTTGTAAAGAGAGTCCAACTGTATTCGCCTGTGCTAAATGGGGCTGTCTCTTTCATTCGAAGTATTTCTCTGAAGTAAATTATTTCTTTTCTCTCAACTTCACATACTAAAGCGTGGATATATAAATGAAAAATGACGAGTGTGCCGTTATTCTCTCTTTTTTTTCGTACAGCGCGTCAAGTGCAGAAAAACAGAAAAATTGTGAAGAACCTCAATTTGATTATCAGCATTACTTTTCGCGCGGAGTGCATGGTGCAGGTGGATAATTTTTCGTCGTTTTTGTTTTCTCAAGATTCCCGATAAAATACACACAATTTCGTGCTTGTGAATTCCACACCGCAAGCAATTCGATATGACCAGGTAGCAATCCAGTCGGCATCAAACCTGGATGTTGGGGGGTTATTAAAATCCCATTTTAGGTCCATTTGTCCAAGTTAACTTTCGGAATAAGTGTGGAAGTGCATGAAAGCCTCGGATTCCTGTACAAAAAGGTACGAAGTTACAAAAGTGTAAGTGTGTAAATAATGGAAAAATGAAGACCCACGATGCGGGAGATGGAAGAAGGAATGCAAGTGGCTGCACTTCTCCAATGTCCGAGTTGTCACAGAGAATCCTCGCGAAGCTGACCTTCGTTTTTATCTCGGTCAGCATTTCTACAAATAATGCAAGTTTCTTGTTAAATGCTTCCATGAAGGAATCAATTTGGAAGGTGTATAAATTTAAACACGAAGTTCAACGTTTAAATTCAACACGCGGTGATTCATTCACAAAATTTCATCTCTATCATTTCTAGCTGAATTCTGGTACTCAAAATTTTTTGTATTTCTATTTCATCTTATAAAATTATACGGGAAACTCAGGCACATGTTATACGGTATCTTAAAATAAAATAAATTCAGAATTGCTTCTTACCACCGAGCGCAATTTTGGTAGACGGAATCTATAACTTAATTTTCTCAAAAATGGGAGAAGATTAAGCTAGTAAAATGGAGGAGTGTATCAACGTCTGATTTTTTGAACATCAAATGCAACGGGGTTACGTGACTTGCGTCATAGATTTGTTGGAAGAACATTGTTTAAATCTAAGGAACAAAAAATCGTGGTACGTTTCTTTTTAGTCGATAGAAATTTAAATAAACGTAAGAACGGCATTACGTTCATGGGCACCCAATTTGATACCATGGATGATGTAATAAAAGGAACAAAGAGCTACTACAATGCTGTCCATTCCGTCTTTTTGTGCGATTTCGAAAATTATGACTGTTGATGATATCCTGTGATGTCTCGATGATTCAATTGTTCTTCTATAACCTTCTTCAATTGTTCGCAAGTTTTGAAGAATCATATGCGGCCTTTCCCAGTTAAAAGTACAAAACCAGATTTCAGCTCTCTGAATTGCTTTAAATCCTCGAATCAAAAAGGAGCAGAAGAAATATGCCCAGAGCATCGTTTTTCGTAAAAAAAAAAATTGAAGAAAAATCAAGAAATGAACATTAAAATATGTTAACAACTGGCGTTTTTTTTTTTTACGTTGTTCGTCAATATTATACACATCTTTCGTGATTCTCGATTAAATATACGCACCAGGACTGAAAGAGCCAGCTTGACCACCAAGTTCATAAAAATGCCGATCTCCGTGGCGCAATCTCCTGAATTGTTCGCCAATTATGCACGAAAAAATATGCCCCACGATGGCATTCGGAACTGGCGTCTCCACGAGACCGCCGACGAAGAGATCAATATCTTCCACGCTGGCGTACACTGACTTGAGCCTCTGAATCGCCTATATAGCAAATAACATTTTGAATATTTTTTTTTCTAATTCTGCCTCCATCAAAATGCTGTACCCTACAAATAAGATTTTCAAAACTGTTTTCGTTTATCAAGGAAGACTTGAACAAAATATTTCCAGGCTAGCAAAAAAGTATGAACTCACATCACTCGGAACATTTTGCGCCAAATCATTAAACGTCTTGGCTTTTATGAGCCCACAAGCTGCACGAACAGTGTTGTAAGTCGGCAGTCCGTGATCTCGACCTCGTTGAATGTTAAGCGACATCAGATCCATGCCAAACGATTTCTTTTCGTTGAACAGCAAGTTTCTCAACTGCGGGTCAACATACGTTCAGGAATGTTCAAGGCTTACGTGTGCGGAGTCCTTCATCATTGATTACTCACGTCGTCAATGATGCTGTAATCGTAGCGTTGCATAGGCAATACGGCGTGACCGCGGATGAAATTTTCTACAGTTTCTGCGCGTTCAAAAGATGCCAAATCGTTGAAACTGTTCCTCAGTGGAAAAGTTTCCGAAGGAGTATTCGAAGTTCTCGGAACAGCGCTGCACACAAGGAAAAGAGAATGCTGAGTTCAAGCGCAAGATTTCGCATTTGTCGACTTTCGGTAGCGAGATGCTGCAATTTGTAAAGGTCGCATAGCATTCAAAATTTCTGAGGAAAACCACAACTTATACACAGGCTAAACCGGCTATTTTTCCCCAAAAGAAATGTCCCGTAACGAAAATAACGTTTCAAATCCAGGGCGTGAAAGAAGCCATACATGGAAACTCATTGAAAGGAAGGAGAGGATTCATACTCGTTGAACCGAACAATTTACGGGTCAATTCAATCACGGTAAACTGGTCAATTGAACTCTTGAATCTGTCGCAAGTATGGGAATGCAATCCAGTCATTGCTCGAATGTCTCATTTGAGTATAGGCCACATCCAAGCAAAAAACGGGGCCATTAACCCAGGAATTCAGCGCAATTATACAGTACCTCTATTACATGAGCTTTATGGCCGAGTGAGTGAAATGGGGAAGCTCAAAATGAAATTTTGAATCTGCTTCTTTTATTTTATTGATGTAGAAGTGAAGTCGATAAATTTACATTGGAAGAAATTATGGAGCTTATGCTCAGATTACCTGGATAAAAATAATCGTGAAAATTTTTACTTCAATGGAAGGTTATATAGTGACCGGTTTATTTTGCAATGTAAATTTAAATCTCTTCATTTTTTGCACTGGTGTTAGGGATTCTAATTATTCGATCCTATGCCCCAAGATTTGCGAGAATTTCATATTTTCCGCCCATCTTAAAAATTTTCAATTCCTGAAATCATTATCAAGCATTTCCAATCGTGATAATCAATAATTCGGGGGAAGGACCCCCCCCCCCCCTGAAGGGATCTTCAGCGCGAGAGCTGTAGAACAGTTTCCGCGGTCGGGCTACCATTTCAGGAAGAGAAACGACGAAAAAGTAACCTTCATATAAATCGCGATATTGCAGTATGATCTTGATTCAGTGGATTAATGTTGAAAGAATGTCTGTACTGAATAACAAATTTTCGAGCTCATTTTTCCCCGAACAATTCGTTTATTGATTTGTCACGAAGAAAACCGTAGGTTTTGGGCGACATTTCTTCTCAAGAAAAGATTTCATACAGAGCATATTACGCCTGAAATGTAGGAAATAAAGCCATCTATCGTTCCCGACTGGATATTTTGCATAGAATCTTTTTCGAAAATGGTTTCCCACCCGACGAAACTCCAGAACTAAAACGAACTGTAGTCCATCTGACATATATCTCACCTTCCAGTATGATGCACCAGAGTGTGACCGAATCTGAACGCAGCCGTGGAAAACTCTGTTGCAATTACGGGGTTGATGGCTGGGTTATAGTATTTTCCGAAGCCATTTCGGAGGTACAAGTCAAATGCTGACATCGCCGTAGGTCCCACAACAAGAGGCAGCCATTCGTTGTAGATGATGTGTTGCATTTCCGCGATGACGAAGCGACGGGCATCTTGAAACAACTGCTCATCTCCCCGAGTCGGGAACCGAGTTCTGAGTTCAGCCGCTACTCGATTATGTTCTCGAAGCCAGATCGTGTGAGCGAGTGCCAATCCTGGTTGTTCATTCACTCTAGTATCGCCTAAAAACCAAGAGACACCGTTGAATTTTGACAACTCGAACCTCCACAAGGTGAATATCACCCTATTTCACATTATTTCGAAGTCCCAGTCTGAATTCCCTCAAAACGATGCATTAAAAACCTACCAAACTCAAAGACTTTCCTCCTCAAATATCCATAACTCGAATTTCCTGGAGGGTTTTTGGCTATTATTTTCTAATCTTGACTGCAAAGAGAAACGCAATAAAAATTTAAATTCATGTGTTTTGAAATGAGTCCTATAACAACTTATTCAAAAAGCGATTTCAGGTCTAGAATACAGTACTGTATCATAAATCACAATGTCCCGTCCCGTGATTTTTTTTCTGTTGTCTAATAAAAATGTTAGTTTCCCTTACAAGTTTTTTGCTAATCCCTTGAATAGTTCGACTGAACTTAAGTTGGCTTTAACTTGCAAGTAAATTCTGCGAGGGGATTCTTTTTCTTCGCAATTTAGGAATAAAATGAGGTTGTCTGTATTATAACTTAAGATGTACTGCACTGTGTACAGCAAAAAACAGTATTTCTGGTTTCAAGGACCTGCTGTAACTGATCTGTGTAGTGCCAGAACCTCCTCTATAGTGAAATTGTTTCCTCATCGTCCTCACCAATTTGTTTGTCCATGATCATCCACTGGCCAGGTTATCCGCGAAGCAAACATACGATTGGTAATATCATATCAGCATATGGGATGATGGAATATTTAGGAAAAGCGAGAAGTCTACGAATCCCAAGGTGCTCAACTCTTATTCAAGGAAGTAAGTTATGATGACTTCAAGCACTGAAGGTTATAGAGAGAGCTTCGTTTAAGAATATCATGATAAAAAAATTATAGATCTTCAAGAAAGATGAAGTTTGTTATTGTGCTAAGTTTACCTTCGATCGTTTAGAATGCGAGCTATACTCATATTTTGTCAAGTCCAGAAATGCAGTAATGTTCATCATCTAAAATGCTGTATGATGTATATATAGTCTTCCTTTTTCCCTAAAATAAATTAAACAGGACTCATGATCACGGTCGAATGAAGCAAACTTAAGAGAAAAAATAATGTAGATTTTGCGACAGAATCATCTTGAATTGAAGTGGAATCACAGGTATAATCCGAGTCTTTCGAATCGTACATACGACCATTTACTCCAGTATTTCCCGAGAACGTCTTTACAAGGAATAATGTGTCGCAGGTTCATAGAAGTAAAATATGAAGTTGACACATGAATATACACACCAGCAAGGAAGCAGGCGACAGTCCTATCTCCAGAGGTGCACCCGCCCGAAGTTGTGGACGCTCGAGGGAGTTGAGCCCTTCCTGTAGCCAGGGATGTCGTTTTCAGTCTGCCTCCGACACGTTCCCTTAGACTCAGCGTGTCGGTTACGTTTTGACCGTAAACATTTGAAACATCAATCCATGCTGTCAATGCATTCATCTGAGGAAAACAAGAATTGATCGACACAATTCGCATTTGATTTCGTCCCGCCACTGAAAAAAAAAATATTTTTTTTTCAGTTCAGAACCTGTTCGCTGTAAGCTGGGGATCCAGGACGCGATGGAGCAAAACTCGATCGCACGAACTCCATGCATCGCTGCTGGAATCGAGAGTAAAACGGATCGTCGGCAGGGATTGAAATCGCCAGACACGACTGAAGAGGTGGTGGATTCACAACGACTCCATTCCTGCAACACGCAATCGACCCTGAAAAAACATATTTTGTCAGTAGGAGATTTTTAATAATGTGAATAGTGACCCAAATTCACCAGCATTTTGAACATTGATACACTTTCTGGTAGACACTGAACACATGTGATCATTACATTCCGGACTAAGAAAATCTTTACATTTGGCCTTTCCTCGGTGAAGTGAAGATGACAGCGTGATACTGCCCGAATTTTAGTTATGATCGTTAGACTGGTCTTGCTGGGATAGATCATAGATGTGACTCTGGCTATTTTTGGCTAGCATTAGGACTGCATCGTTTCAGTTAATTTCGAAATTTGGTTAATTAATGTTGTTAGGTTGGGATAGAACAGATGATAGGTTTGGTTAATTAGGCGATATTCCAGTTCAATTGGGTTCTAAGCTCGTTCAGTCTGGTTCGACGTTGAACTAGATGAGGTTCCATGTTCGTTAGCTGCACAATAGGTCCAATTCGCTTGCTTTGAGGGCTGGTTCAGCATGGTTACACAAAGTAAGCATCAAAACCATTTCATAAGACGATAAGAAGCCGACTGAAGGAGCAGTTTCTTCAAAATTTGGTACGAATTATGATTGCGTTCATGTGCGAATATTTTCAAAACATCGTTCGCGGCTGATCAGATATACAGTAATTATAAGTTTCTTACCAACATCCGGGACTGGTGTCCTAGTGAGATCGTGATCAAGGAATTGAGCAAACTGCACGAGAGTTTGGCTGAAAGTCGTCTCTAATCTGTCAGTGTTGATGAATACGGCTGAGCTGACTTTTCTTGCAGAAGGCAGTGGTATTCCAAGAACGGACTTCGACCTCGGCGTAGAAATACCTGTTCGGGCATCATCAAATGAGGATTCCAAAACGTGAGGAACTACGTGGAAAAAGAAATTACCATCATCGTAAGTCGGAGAAGAAAGACGCCCCGTCGCCGTTCTAGATTGACCCCAGAATGGTTGGTTGGCATTGTTGCAACTTCCATCTGCAGTTCTGTACTTGGACTGGAGAACTGCATCAGTGCAACTGGTGGCCTGAAATGACTCGAGTTCACTCCATAGAGTAGTAATGTTACCATCATCCTGTTCGTCCATATGCAACACTCCATTTGAAAACCTACGTTGAAAAAAAAGATGAATTATTCCCAGTTTAGGACGATTTCCTGAACTGGTGAGGATTTCTCGAACATCACGCACACAAATATAGTAATAACAGATTAAAAGCCAAATAATAAAGCGACTTCAGAAACTTGCTTCTCATGAAGAAGGCGATTTGCCTCAGAAGAAATTCTACCCTCTCGGGCCATGCTGTTCAGTTCCTGTCCACGGTCGATCATGAAATTTTGATGGACTTGGGCAGCACTTTGTTTGTCAATTTTTGCTGCTGTCCTCAGGATCTTCTCTTCAGCAGATATGTTTTCTTCCACAATTTTCTTTGCTTCTTTCCATGTCTCAAGCAGTTGTTTGTGAGACACGCCGGTGAATCGGCGGTCTTCTAGCAACCGTAGCCTTGGTTTACCTAAATTCATGAAAAAATACGTGTACATCATAGATTTTAAAAATATTATCTGCAACATTTCAAAAAAAATTTTTCTAAAATTCGCGCGGATCAAGGTGCAGAAAATTTCAGGATCCCGGATTTCCCAGGTCGAACACATTATTTTTGTATACGACGACAGCGCTACACTTTCTTCACATTGAAACATTATTATAAATGGATTTTGTGGCAAGTCATGAAAAATATTCTTGGAAAAGTGTCGTTGAGTCACCTTTTGGATGGCAGGTATTTCTAAAATGGGATCTGCTGCATGATCAACATGCTGTTGGTGGTAAATGCAGTTCTTTGGTACTTCTGTGTTAGACTACTGCATTCATGGGACTCATGAGTTTTGTCTTGGTGCATAGATGTCACCTCACTTGAACGTCTTTATGTAGTAGGCAACTAGAGGTCAAGTTTTTTTCTAATCGATTCGTCTCTCGTCAATTTATTGCACACTCCCATTCAAGTTCAAAACTCCAAGAAGTGGGCAAAATGCAGAAAGGTGACAAAATTTTTCTCGGTGACAATTATGTTCCAGAAAAACTGAGAAAAACTGGAATAACCGTGGATTTCATTAGCTAATTAGAGTTCCTCATTGGCCCAAATGATGGACATTCTATCGCACATAGTCAATATCATAAGCCAGGCAGGGCCCAGCCAAAACGTCCGAACTTTTGTTTCACAGCTTTTTGGAAGTTTCAAACGTTGAGACATGTTTCACTGGAACTCATGAACCCAACTTGAAAAAAATCGAAGTCCTCAAAAACATCTGGGAATTTTTGTGAAGAATGTATAGATAAGAGAGGGTATAATAATCATGAACAAATAATAATTCCATGAGAATTAGCAGTGGTGTTACCGAAACTTGAAAGGATTTCTCAAGAATATACTGCAGAGAATGGGACCTTTTCTCAACAGTGAAGATATTGAAGAAAATTTTCGACATTCCACAATGATGGGCAGTTGATCAGTCACCTTCAAATGTTAAGGCGGAGACAGTTTGAGACTGCTGGGCAGTGCAACAAACTCCCGTTTCCCCGTTTTTCATTTTGCAGTCAGTCGGCTCATCTTTGCTGGAAAGCATGGCCATCAGGTCATGAACGCAAGCGATGGAAGGAACACAGCGACCCAGAGTTCCAGTCGCATCCCGGCAAAGTATTGAGAATTCATCAGCTTCATTTACTGTTGATTCCCAGGGATTCCGAAAAAGCAAGGCAGGAGGGACTCCATGAATCGCGTTGTTGTTTGAAGTTGGAGGATAGCTTCTTCCCGAAACTCCAGCGATGAACAATAAGCCAAGAAGGACAGTGACTTGATGAAGCCCTGACATTTTCTAATAACTGAAAGGAAAAGGGCGCGAATGAAAAAACTCCGCGGGGCAAATTCAATTCCACAAATCTATATTTAAGAAGTTCAATGAAATATTGTTTCTTTCAAAATGATTTCAGCAACGCTCCGAAGAGTGCTGCGTAGAAATATGCAGTATGTTACAAGAGTTCAAGAGCGCTGCTTAAATAGGTAGCAAAAACACTTACACTGCGTGAACGTCGCATTTTTGAGCGTGAACTCCATGAGCTCCATTTCTGAACACTTGGGATTTGGGCTATTCATATAATGATCGAACAGAAGTAGAAGCGCTGTTGTCAGCCACCTGTGAACATGGTGAAAGCTTCTATGTAGAGGAGTAAAGTTGTGCCTTTGCCCAAAACTACGACTACGTTAGTTAAACTCGCAGCTTCACGGCATACATTTACGTAGTTGACGTCCTTATATAATAACTATAGTAAACAAAACTAATTTTTAGGTTAACCCAAATAAAATTAATCACCTGAAACGCAGCACATCGTCGCAGCTATTTACAGCCAAATCTTCAGTTGATCATCACTCTATACGTAAAATCCCACAGCATGGAATTGCGTAACCTTATTAAAAATGAGTCATATCAGGTCTCATCATGACACACAAGTGTGCGAGATCACCCAGCACGCGTCTGTTCTCGACGGTACGACCTGGAACGTCCAATATAACTTGTTACGCTCTCTTTCTCACAAAATTGTGCAAAATTCAAAAAAACACGGAAAAAATCTCAAGTTGGGCAGATTTCTTTCAAACGCACTCAAGCTTCCTACAAGAATAAGTGTTCTGGGGTCAAATATCCTGGACCTTCAAAGCTTTATTTTCTTCCAGAGTTATTCATGCCTCAGCTTCCTATGGAAAGATGGCCATCCCAAAAGGCCATTATATTCCAATATCTTCATCAGAACAGTACCACGTAACTGATTATTTTTCAATTGAACGACGACGATCATTATTACCAAAATAAACTTCCACAATCTTGGGAAAAGCAACATACGTACGTCCATCTTTCAAAGTGCATCCCATTTGTTGCGTATAGTTGTTTTTGGGACTCAGCCAATGAGCTTCAACTTGCCCTGGAATGAAACGAACGTGGAATAACGAACAGTATTGGGCGATGAAAGGGAAGTTATATGAAAGCTCACCGGTCCCANGTGCTGCGTAGAAATATGCAGTATGTTACAAGAGTTCAAGAGCGCTGCTTAAATAGGTAGCAAAAACACTTACACTGCGTGAACGTCGCATTTTTGAGCGTGAACTCCATGAGCTCCATTTCTGAACACTTGGGATTTGGGCTATTCATATAATGATCGAACAGAAGTAGAAGCGCTGTTGTCAGCCACCTGTGAACATGGTGAAAGCTTCTATGTAGAGGACATTTCAACACGGAAACGGGTTTTGATGCTGATGCAATCAATTTGAGCGTCGAAGTGCCGTATGTAAATGCATCAACTGCAGGAATATATTATTGATATCATTTGTTTTGATTAAAAATCCAATTGGAAAATAAATTAATCACCTGAAACGCAGCACATCGTCGCCGCTATTTACAGCCGAATCTTCAGTTGATCATCACTCTATACGTAAAATCCCACAGCATGGAATTGCGTAACCTTATGAAAAATGAGTCATATCAGGTCTCATCATGACACACAAGTGTGCGAGATCACCCAGCACACGTCTGTTCTCGACGGTACGACCTGGAACGTCCAATATAACTTGTTACGCTCTCTTTCTCACAAAATTGTGCAAAAATTAAAAAAAACACGGAAAAAATCTCAAGTTGGGCAGATTTCTCTCAAACGCACTCAAGCTTCCTACAAGAATAAGTGTTCTGGGGTCAAATATCCTGGACCTTCAAAGCTTTCTTTTCTTTCAGATATATTCATGCCTCAGCTTCCTATGGAAAGATGGCCATCCCACAAGGCCATTGTATATTCCAATATCTTCATCAGAACAGTACCACGTAACTGATTATTTTTCAATTGAACGACGACGATCATTATCTTGGGAAAAGCAACATACGTACGTCCATCTTTCAAAGTGCATCCCACTTGTTGCGTATAGTTGTTTTTGGGACTCAGCCAATGAGCTTCAACTTGCCCTGGAATGAAACGAACGTGGAATAACGAACAGTATTGGGCGATGAAAGGGAAGTTATATGAAAGCTCACCGGTCCCAATACACTTGCCTCCTACCTCAAAACTAAGCATTTTCACACATACCAAAGAGATTAGAGAATTCAATTTTCTCTGCAGGCTGAGGATCTTCAGCTGTACTCATTCCGATTAAGCACTTGACGGGTGCGGGCATCTTGAGATCCTCCGCGTCCACACGGTTCTCTTGATCGGCAAGATAATTACTCATGCACTGCCTTTCAGGATGCCTGAAGCTGCGCGCCATGACAGACGAAATACTCGAAAACAAAACACAGAGCGACGATATAACAGAAGTGTATTTCCTCATAGGTCACATTTTCAGATGATCTGCCTTGCAATGGAAACGGCCAACACATAGAACTGAACTGTCCAAAAAACAAGGATAATCTCTGAGAATTTCCAGCTCTTTTTTGGATTGTACCACTGATAAAAATGCTTCAAATCCTTCACCACCAAATAGATGTAACCAGCCATCAACGCCAGGAACACTGATATCCTGGGCAGAATGCATCTCAAAGATTGGAGCCACGTGAACTGATTCCTGCTTGGTCTTAAATTTTGCGCGTTATTAATCCTGGTGCCTGATTGGCGTGTTGGACGGGTACTTGCAATTGTTCCCTCATTATTCTGACTTGGTTGTTGCGGTTCTTGCTGCAATTCTTGACCACGTGGCTGGTCTACTGGCCAATTTCCTTGTGTCTCCCGGCCGACTTCATCTTCCAGAAGAATGGCATCTTGATCTTCCATAAAAAGCCGCGGATTGTAAGTGACATTAGGTCAGGTGTATGGACTTCATCATTACTTCCTTCATCGCATTGTCGTTAAAATGAGTAAAGAGGAAACTCTTGTTACAGTTGATTTTTGTGGTTCATTAAAGGTTCCTGATGTACATAAGGGTCTGTTTGTCTTGATGCAAGTCCTGTCTTATTCCTGTTCGTAAGTTAATCCTTTCCATCCTGTAGCATCAGTGCTTAGATATTTCTGCATGTAGCCACGTTTTGGTTCACCAGGAATCACAAAAATGCAGCTGTGGCTGAGTAGATATAGCTGCACGAAGCACCAAAAAATCAATGAAAGAATCAAAGGAAGACTCATTTTTAAAGAAATCCTGTAATGCTAATCCTATGGTACGAGTGTGAGGAGAAAAAGCACCCGGCAGAGAATTATTTTCTAAAAAAAAAAAAGAATTTTTGGAGACAATTTTTCTGAAGAGGTTCAAGTTGAAGAATTTGAACCTTATACTGCATAGTATTTTCAGACAAAAGCACGCATCTTTTCCACAGATAATTTTTTAAATAAATACCGTAGCCTTGCTCAGAAAATTGAAGAAAAAATCCATCCCGTCCTTCTAAAATGGTGTTTCAATGTTCATCAGTAGGAGCGAAAAAATGAAGAAATCTTTTTCACGGTAGCATTTAAACTCACCGAATTCGTCGCCTCATAATGCACCTTTTTGGCGACTTTTCCAGCAGGTTAAGCAATTGAATATACAGATCCCAATTTTCGGGTGTCTCGCAGGTCGCAAAAATACCACTTTCTCAACGATATGTGGAACCCACTATATTTTCTACTTCTTCTTAACAGCACACACAAACACGCACGCGTATATACGAGCCCCGCATTCATAACGGAAGGTAATAATTCCGTGGGTTTTCGATGTCAATCGACCCTGCGGTTAACCACGGCATTATCATTACCCGCGGGTTGCAATATTAGCCCAGTCGTCCCCTTTTGTCACATCGCACAGAAAACCTGGTTTAATTCTCACGTGATGAGGCCCGCAATTTTAGCAGTGTTACGTCGGTCTGTGTGTAAATTGCGGCGGGAACAATGTTGCGTCGCTGTTGGCGGATTCCAGAAAAAAAAGTCCTTCCGTCACGTAATCCAAACATTCCCTGGGTGCATCCATTCTTCCGAATACAGTATCGGGTGAGAGGATTCTACCACCAAGAGAGACAGACAAAAGGGTCAGATCTTGTTACAGTAATCAACTCCTATTATTATTTTTGGGGACCCCTGGCTGCGCATCTCATTAATAGATACGGTTGGTACCTGACAATTTAACCACCCACAATTTGACTCGTCCCGGAATTCGATGGTCGAATTTGCAGGGAGGTTGACTTGCAATTCAACCGTTGTCCGCAATTTGACCCACTTTGGCCATTTTTTTGCATTTTTGCATTGATATATATATTTTTTATTTCATGAAGTGTCTTGCAATTTGACTGCTGTGCAATTCAACCCTAATTTGGCAATGGATTAGGGTCAAATTGCAAGGTACCACCTGTATTGTAATCAACTCATTGAATGCTCAAAATTACAATGACTGCTGTAGCACTCTGGCAAAAAACTGGCAGCTTTTGTATTTGGCCCTTCACAAGCAGAGGCTGGCTATTTTTTTATAATTTAAAGCGTGTGAACCCTGAAAAAAAATAGACTGATCAACATTTTAGCAAAAATCTGAAGTTTATTCCTCTTGGGGCAGAGCATTATTGCTGAAAATAAATCCCTCTCTGGAAGACATTTCTCTGCATTCCTGCCATAGGATGGACATAAAGGATTTTGAAATTTATAAAGGGTTAGTCATCCCCAACTCCTCCCAGAAACATTATTTTCCTTGGCTACTCTGCCCATACTGCATTTTTATAAGATTTGGTCAAGCCAAAAGACTCAAAAATGCAAAAAAGAACATTGATATGTCATGGGATGAAAAAGAACCCCCTGAGTGTACAGTCTACAGGTTAGCCCTTGGATGGGAAAGGGTTCCATTCCATCCAACAGCAAAGATATATTTTTTGCACACAGGCACAGCTGTTTGGCTTGACCAAAAGGTCCCCGAAATTCAGCTTAGGTTGAATAGCCATGCATAGCAAGGAAAATCCAGGAAAAATAAAATTGTATTTTTGTTCAAAAGCTTCTATGAAAATCCTGTGTTACGAATAATGCAGAAAAAATGCCACTCAAAGACGTTTTATTTTATATTTTCATCCAAATTTTTTCTGCAGGTATAGAGAAACATATTAGGACCTTTTGCAATTGAGGCTTCTACTCTCACTCCAGGTTTTCTTAGTTCTGTGCTCTTTCTGTGCAAAAAAGTTTGCAAGAACTTTCAAACACTGCTTTAGAAAGAAATTACATGAGGTACAGAATGTTCATTAAAAAATAGGAAATACTGTACTCATTGGATAAGACCACTAGCATCATTTTCAGAAATTTCTCAACATAATCTCCCCCGCCCCTGAAAATATGAATCTCCCAATTAAAATGGCATGCGTTGATCTATTCTATTTAATCCTACCGCTTTCATAATAGCAGCATTCTATCCAAAATATAAGTACCGTATTTACTTGAGTACCACACACACCTTTTTTCCCAAATTTCAGAAGAAAAAAAGGGGTGCACGTCATAAGCTGGTACAAAATTTTCAAGAAGTTCGAGGAAGTTATGTGTGCATTATACTTACTTATAAGGGAGAAATTTTGAACAAATATAACCAGAAAACATTTTTGGATTGAAAAAGTTGAAAATTGATCACATTTTTGCTCAATTCATGCCTAAAGTCGAATTTGTTGTTTTTATTTTTGAAATTTTATGGTTTTAAATTCAGTAAAAATTGGGGTGTGCGTCTTACTCGGGGATAAGATTTTTGCAAAATTTTCAACTGAAAAACCCCTGTGCGCGCCTTACTTGAGGGCACATGGTACTTGAGTAAATAGGGTACTTTAAAATGAGCGTAAATTTCAAGATACAATATCCAAAAACAGAAGACAGGCATCTCACAGGTATAAAAAAATAATGCACAGTATTGTCCGTACCCCTGGAATACACTCGACTGTTTTATTTTTTGCTGATGTGGTGTGACCCAAAGTTGAAATTTTATGACGTAGTGTAAGAGTGAATAACGTACATGCCTGTATATAACAGCAACGAGTCCCAACCACCCAGCACCCACCCACCAGCACTATGCTCATTTAAATTTTATGAATGCGTGGTTTCCGCGATAAGGAAAATTTGACAGCCCGAATCCGCGATTTTGCATGAAACAAAGCCAGCGGTACTCAGCATAGACAGCATGTATAAAAGACCATCGCCATCATTTTCTTGTCAAAAGCTGGAGACCGCAGAAACCATGAAATGCATTTGGGATGTCCAATGTCTATCGAAACGGCACGAAATGTGCGGCTGTATAGCAACGGTTTTCATCAGGGTGGTCAAACTTTTTTGGGCCTCTTTTTCCAATTTGGCCGTTCATGGGTAAAAAACAGACTTGAATCCATCCCAAAAGATTTTCCTACTGAAGAAGTTCTATGGTGATATTTTTAAACAAGTGATTGAATAAAATTCGTGATCTAGGAATATGTGCATCCGAAAAACTTCACATCATTTCATGGATGGATTTCCTGTAAAAATATTTGAGATACCTTACAAGAATTAACCTTATAATGCCTATTAAAAATTTAACCAACCCCCCATGAAATAAGTCCGTCTTCCAACAACATATTCAAAAGAAATTGATTCTTATTTTGCTGCGATCTTTTATCTGGAAACGATAATTTTCCAAGGAATTTAACTAGATTATTTTTGAAAGAAACGCAGTTATAATGGAGAAAATAGACTCTAAACACTTTTATCCACATATATGCAGTACATCATTTGTCTACTGTTTCAAAAAACCCACATAACAAATGTTCTTATTAAAATGAAAACACTGTAACACCCAACTTCAAAACAATGATACAAAAGGATTCAAAATATATTAAATTAAAAAAAAGTACTGTGCGTAACTTTCATTAGAATTACATTTGAAAAAAGTACATACCTTGATGCTTGAATGTATGAAATTCAGAAGCCATGCATTTATTTATAACAGCTGACTGACTGCAATGGGTTTTTGCTCAACAAAAGGCCCTGAAATTGCATTCTATTTTGTTTACTGGCAAAAAGTGCCGTGCAGAGCAAAATTTTCACATTACATTTTCCAGACAAAAAATGCGCGATGAATTTCAGCAGATCGTCACTCTTCAGCTTTGAATATTTAGCGAAGACCGGGAAAAGATTGTGAAAGAATGCCAGAATCCCTATATGCATAATTTAAGCATTAGAGAATCTTTTAAGAACCTTTTTTTTGTGCCTATCTTGGGAAATTGCTTATAAAATTGCCAAATTCATCCGTATGTGTGGACCAGCTTCTCTTGGCAAAAATTGAAGGTACAGTATTTTGTTCCAGCATCTTTTCATCAATTTCTTGCTGGGTGGTCAATACAATCCCCAAGAATAATAACAATATGCTATGCAAGCTGCCCACATAGATCACTGTATAAGATGATGTTGACCACCCCAGTATACTGCATGGAATGCTTACAAGTTCACATATATATACGTGCTGCCAGTGTACATTTTTACGTTCAGGCATCAGGGAAGAAGACGACAGTAGTAAGACGGGGCGAGGAATCGGAAATAGAATTTTGCGTGAAACGTGCATTATTCCTGCGGTCGGCCGGGGGAAATTAGCGCGTGCATTATTGACGAGTCGCGGCGGCCGCAACCGACGCCTCGCCTCGCCCCGTGCGGCGCCCCTCTTTTTTTTTTTTTTAATGCGTCGGCACGCGAACGGATTCGGCACGCGAAACTGCTTGAGCAGCAATTTTATATATTTTTTGTATCATTTTATTTTGCAGGTTTATATAGGCCCCTATACTCGTTCGCTGGTCATAAGGAACACGACCAGGTACGTACGAGTATACATTGTGTACTGCGATTGAACAGCTCTTCGTGAGGTTATATATATTTTTTTATTTTTGTTGTTGTTGGTTTTTTTGCGTCTCCTGAGTATAGTTTTCTCACACTCTTGTCTGAGATGATACAGAAATAAAAAAAGGAACACATGATACAAATGAAATTCCAGTTGGGGGATCATTCATGCCAGTCAAACCTCTCTAGGTCGAATTTCAAGGGACCAGGAAATAAATTCAACTTAGTGAGGGTTTGAATTGTGAAGGTTTGAGCTACAGTATAAAGCCCTTTTTTTCTCGGAAACTTGGAATTGGAAAAACCGCCCAAAATTGTAAATGGTGATATTCTGGTGCTTAATAAATGGCTTTTTAAATGAAGTTGAAATGATTTTGATCTTGGAGGCAGGGGTTCATTTTCCCAATTCCTCTTTGTTTAAAACACATCAATTTATGTTTTTATTGCTGTCTTCTTTTTTAGGTCAAGAACATAACCAACAGGCTACAGAAAATTCAACTTCTGGAGGTTTGAGGGGAAAAGCCTGTGACTTAGGGAGGTTTTTTTAAGTATTGCTTCGAAGGGGATTCAGATAAGGGGACCTGAAAACAATTCAACTTAAGGGAGTATTCAACTTAGGGAGGTTCGAGATTATAGAGATTTAAAGATTTTCTAAACGGCGAGAAATACGACGTCCATACAAAAAAAATTAGGAACCTTAATAAACCACTCAAACGACCTTTTATTGATTGAAGGAAAGAAAGAAGGAGTCGAGAATACTGTGCGTCCGTTTTTTTAAAGGCCAAAATTCTGGTTGGTTGGTTTTGTCACGTTTTTCAAAATTCAAAATTCCATGCTTTCAACTGGTCTGGAATTTTAATTGAGAAGTATTTTCAGGAAATTTTATTGATAATTTTAAAAAAAAATAGATTAACGTGAGTCAAAACGCACAAAAACACATCAACTTTTCTAGTCCGTGAGTTTCGCAAGCGTTGGGATGCCGCATTTTCATGCCCATTTTATTTCATTTCGCTGTTGTTGTTGTCGTAGCAAAGGTCTGTGGCTTGTTTCATGGTGGGTGATGAGGAATCATTTCCAACAGTCAGAAGTGAGGGTAATTGGGGTTGGATGAATATGAGCGAAAGAGAAACAAATACAGTTTTAGCAACCAGGAATAATAATGTTCATTCCGCGCACGTGTTCCCAATATAATATACGGAACCGCGGGACCAGAACTGCTGCTATACATTGCCATTCGGCTCGTTATTTCTTTCTCCTTTTTTTTGCTATGCCAAAATCCTAGTTTACCTGCACATGTGTGTGTGTGTGCGTGTGACATGGAAACACGGGTGGAGAGGGGGTCCAATTTTGACAAGCATTTCATCGCGTGTGCTTTTGGCTCGTCAACGGTAGTCCCTACCGTACTTTAAAGTACGTACGTAACGTATGTCTTAAAGACCGAGGAACAAATAAGACCACGAAACGCTTACGTTTTGCTTTTGGGTCACAAAAAGTGTGTGTGTGTCAAACACAGACACACAATATATAGCCGTAGACCGAGTTCCTTTTTTTTTTTGGATTTTCCGTAATTTTTTGTCGTGCCACTTCAGGTCATCTGAATTTAAATGGGCGATATCTATCGAAATTTATCAAGACGTTGGATTTCGGCAGAGGCAGATCATTTTTGGAATGAGAGAAAACATGATCAAACCCGATAAAATAGTTTGAAATAAATACTGTATATAGCTTTGTTTGGGTTTAATATGATAGATTTTATCCTCTATGATATTAAAAAAAAACTGCAAAATGCCGAGAGTTGAATTTCGAAATTTGAAGAAATATTTTGAAAGTACGAGAAAAAATCAATTGAAAAGACTGTGACAGCTAGACACGGCGTTTTTTTCTTTTACACGATAAAGAAAGCAATAGGTGTCATCCTCTCATTGCCAAAAAAAAATAATAATAATGGTCGCAAAAAACAGAAGGGCGGGAAAAGGATATTTCAAAAATTATCTCACTGAAGAGGATTTTTCTTAGCAGACTTGATATTCTGTTCGGATTTTGCAAGAAGAAAAGAATCAAACTCGGTGATCAGCTGTAAATTTAGCAAGCCATTATAAATACGTAAAAGAATTAAATTCTTTCCAGTTTCAACATATCCCTGAAATTTAAAGACGCGATATCAGGAATTCTTGTTTTTTCTTTGGCACTATAGCTTGCGAGTCAAGAGAAATAAATTCAAGCTTCTTGTTACAAGAAAAAAAAATGTTTTGCCGATTGCACACTCGTCAGCAGTGCTGACTTCGGAGCCACAATTTCATTCATTGCTTTGGAAAGGACGCACTTATTTCATACATACACGCACACAAACACGCATCCGCGTGATGAAACATCACGCAAGAAACCAACTCACAAACACACACCCCTAGTGTATTCGAGCAGTTGCCATCAGGGATGGCATGAAATTTCATGCATGCATTGCATACAGAATTTCTGGCTCCTTGTTTATTCTGGTGCTTTGCGAATGCAAAACGAAAACCCAGTGTTTTTCACACACACACAAACACAGACACACAATATATAGCCGTAGACCGAGTTCCTTTTTTTTTTTTTTGGAAATTCCGTAATTTTCTGTCGTGCCACTTCAAGTCATCTGAATTCAAATGGGCGATATCTATCGAAATTTATCAAGACGTTGGATTTCGGCAGAGGCAGATCATTTTTGGAATGAGAGAAAACATAATTAAACCCGATAAAATAGTTTAAATTAAATATAGCTTTGTTTCGGTATAATATGATAGATTTTATCCTCTATAATATTAAAAAAAAAACTAAAAAAGGCGAGAGTTGAATTCCGGAATATCAAGAAATATTTTCAAAGTACGAGAAAAAAAATACTTGAAAAGTTTGTGACAGCCAGACAGAGGGGTTCTTTTCTTTTCCTCGATAAAGAAAGCAACAGGTGTCATCCTCTCATTGCCAAAAAATTCGCAAAAAACAGAAGGGCGGGAAAATGATTTTTCAAAAATTATCTGACTGAAGAGGATTTTTCTTAGCAGACTTTGATCGTCTGTTCGGATTTTGCAAGAGAAAGAGAATCAAGCTCGGTGATCAGCTGCTAATGCGGCAAGCCATTAAATACGTAAAAGAATTAAATTCTTTCCAGTTTCAACATATCCCTGAAATTTAAAGACGCGATATCAGGTATTCTTGTTTTTCTTTGGCACTATAGCTTGCAAGTCAAGAGAAATAAAATTCAAGCTTCTCCTTACAAGAAACAAAATGTTTTGCCGATTGCACACTCGTCAGCAGAGCTGACTTCGAAGCCACAATTTCATTCATTGCTTTGGAAAGGACGCACTTATTTCATACATACACGCACACAAACACGCATCCGCGTGATGAAACATCACGCAAGAAACCAACTCACAAACACACACCCCTAGTGTATATTGTCATATTCCATGGGTTTTTGTTATTGTCGGCAGATAATCTCGTGGCACTCGGAATTTCCCCTCGGGGTATTTTTTCCCCTTTCGCGTCCTATAGCTGACATCCAGTTTATCGGAACCCCCTTTAAAGAAAAAGTCAAGTGGTTCATCTTTAAAACCACTAGAAATGGAAACGTCTTCTTGGGTTGGTTTTCATGAACGAACTGCTGCTGATGATGTAAAAAGAAAGAAAAAAATTGGACGAGAAATTAAACATGTGGTAATTTTGGTCAATTTGGCAAAGTTAAATTGAAAAATACTATATTTACTCAAGTACCACGCGCACCTTTTTTCTCAAATTTCAGGAGAAAAAAGGGGTGCACATCATAAGCAGGTACACATTTTCAAGAAGTTTCAGGAAGTTATGTGTGCATTGTACTTAATTAAAATGGAGAAATTTTGAACAAATGTAACAAAAAAACTTTTTTGATGTGAAAAAGTTGAAAATTGATCCAATTTTTGTTCAATTCATGTCTAAAGTCAAATTTTTTGAATTTATTTTCAAAATTCGTGGTTTTAGATTCACTAAAAATTGGGGTGCATGTTGGTATAACTTGGTATAACTTGGTATAACTTACTTTGGTATAAGATTTTAGCCAAATTTCCAACTGAAAAATCCCTGTGCGCACCTTACTCAAGCATGAGTGGTACTTGAGTAAATACAGTATTAATTGATTGAACAGTATTGGATTAGGTTTTATTCACGTGATTTCCATTTCAAGTATTGTATCTTCAATCTCAATGAGGGATGAATGAACAAAAAGCAAATATCTAAAATGGATCAATAATCTCTGTAGTCTTGTTTTTTTTTTAAAGAAAAATTGTGTTTTTTCACAAAAGAAGGAAAAAAGACATTTGCTTCTTAAATTTAAATATTTTGAAAGGATTTAAGATACCAAAGTTTAAGTTAGGTATTGTTCTTGAGAATAGTTTTTGAAAGAAATGTAAGTTTTACCAGAATACTCTCAAGTTAAACTGTGCCAAGATACAGGTGGTACCTTGCAATTTGACCTCCTGCAATTCAAACATCCCCCAATTTGACAGGAAAATTTGCAAGGAGGCTGACTTGCAATTCAACCCTTGCACAGCAATTTGACATGCTTTGGAAACTTTTTTCACATTTTTTTAAACTTATATTTTTTAATTTCACAAAGTGTCAAACAATTTAACTGCTGTGCAATTCAACCATAGTTCAGCAACAGATTAGGGTTCAATTGCAAGGTGCCACCTGTACCTGCTTGGAAAGTTTGTGAAGCCAAAAAAACCTTCAAAAGAAAAAGAAAANAGCCACAATTTCATTCATTGCTTTGGAAAGGACGCACTTATTTCATACATACACGCACACAAACACGCATCCGCGTGATGAAACATCACGCAAGAAACCAACTCACAAACACACACCCCTAGTGTATATTGTCATATTCCATGGGTTTTTGTTATTGTCGGCAGATAATCTCGTGGCACTCGGAATTTCCCCTCGGGGTATTTTTTCCCCTTTCGCGTCCTATAGCTGACATCCAGTTTATCGGAACCCCCTTTAAAGAAAAAGTCAAGTGGTTCATCTTTAAAACCACTAGAAATGGAAACGTCTTCTTGGGTTGGTTTTCATGAACGAACTGCTGCTGATGATGTAAAAAGAAAGAAAAAAATTGGACGAGAAATTAAACATGTGGTAATTTTGGTCAATTTGGCAAAGTTAAATTGAAAAATACTATATTTACTCAAGTACCACGCGCACCTTTTTTCTCAAATTTCAGGAGAAAAAAGGGGTGCACATCATAAGCAGGTACACATTTTCAAGAAGTTTCAGGAAGTTATGTGTGCATTGTACTTAATTAAAATGGAGAAATTTTGAACAAATGTAACAAAAAAACTTTTTTGATGTGAAAAAGTTGAAAATTGATCCAATTTTTGTTCAATTCATGTCTAAAGTCAAATTTTTTGAATTTATTTTCAAAATTCGTGGTTTTAGATTCACTAAAAATTGGGGTGCATGTTGGTATAACTTGGTATAACTTGGTATAACTTACTTTGGTATAAGATTTTAGCCAAATTTCCAACTGAAAAATCCCTGTGCGCACCTTACTCAAGCATGAGTGGTACTTGAGTAAATACAGTATTAATTGATTGAACAGTATTGGATTAGGTTTTATTCACGTGATTTCCATTTCAAGTATTGTATCTTCAATCTCAATGAGGGATGAATGAACAAAAAGCAAATATCTAAAATGGATCAATAATCTCTGTAGTCTTGTTTTTTTTTTAAAGAAAAATTGTGTTTTTTCACAAAAGAAGGAAAAAAGACATTTGCTTCTTAAATTTAAATATTTTGAAAGGATTTAAGATACCAAAGTTTAAGTTAGGTATTGTTCTTGAGAATAGTTTTTGAAAGAAATGTAAGTTTTACCAGAATACTCTCAAGTTAAACTGTGCCAAGATACAGGTGGTACCTTGCAATTTGACCTCCTGCAATTCAAACATCCCCCAATTTGACAGGAAAATTTGCAAGGAGGCTGACTTGCAATTCAACCCTTGCACAGCAATTTGACATGCTTTGGAAACTTTTTTCACATTTTTTTAAACTTATATTTTTTAATTTCACAAAGTGTCAAACAATTTAACTGCTGTGCAATTCAACCATAGTTCAGCAACAGATTAGGGTTCAATTGCAAGGTGCCACCTGTACCTGCTTGGAAAGTTTGTGAAGCCAAAAAAACCTTCAAAAGAAAAAGAAAAACATTGTAAAAGAAAAAAGGCTGAATGCGATTCCTAAATGGGAAGATTTTGAAATGCAGAAATACCCACACCAGCAGAAAGGGGAGTTTTCAATATTGAAATTATTCTAATATTTAGAAAATAACATTCTCAATATTGAAATTATTTTAATAGTTAGAACAATAACATTCCTAGTATTTTTTGAGTTTCTGCAACAACAAAAAAAACCTGCATATCAATTAATTTACCAACAAAATACTTTGAAGAAAAAAGTGTACCGCAAAAGAGAACAAAATTTCATTCCATTCTCGAAATGAAAATATATTGCAAATCAGGCTAATAAATTAATCTCAGTAATCAAAAATCTTTTCTACAAACAATACTATGGGAAAATAAAAATCCGGTTTATCGCTTTTGATGGTATAGTCTTGATTCGAGGCATAATCTCACAACCTTCGATTGAGTTTTCACCACACCACACTACCAAAAAAAGACTCGCATGAAAAAATTGGTGAAGCCAAAAAAAAAAAATCTCCCAAAGAGAAAAAAAAATTACATCGTGAAAGAAAACCAGTAGGTGTCCTTTACTTCCTATATAATAATAACTACGGGAGATAAATGTTGCAAATCAGAACAAGAAATTCATCTCACGCATAAAACCCGTCTTCTCCCGTATATAATACGACCGACTAAAACCCTGGAAAAATACATTATCGCATAGGAAATGATTAAATAAAAAAAATTGTGTCTGTTATATATCGGAGAGTGCAGCAAGCAAAATAGATGTAGCTGGGCAGCCGCCGACTGTTGTTGCTTGCGACCGATGCCTGCAATCAACGTAATCCTCCTCCGGAATACATAAAAATGCATCAACTATTGCTCATTTCTCCGGACGAGGAACGACCCGTGGGAAACTCGATACCTCTCCTCCCCCACCACCACCACCGCCACGGCCGCCACCGACACCACCACCACCAATACCACCACATGTACAACAGCATCAATACCTTAATAATAATTATAATAAATGTAAAAAAAAAAGCACAGAAGAAACCCTGAGATATGTTTTCTTTTTCCTCCCCAAAAAGCCACCTTCGAGGGATGGGTGGCTGGATGGATGGATGATATCGAGGCCGGAGGAATAAATGCTGCTGATAATTTGTGGCTTTGCTCGCTTTGCTTTGATTTCCTTCTGCTGGTATACATTCGCCTTGTGCTGCTGGCAAATATGAGAGAAGAAAAAAAAAAAGAAGACAAGAAAACGGAGTTGTTGTTTTCTTGAGAGACGATGAGAAAAAAAAAAAAGGAATCCCCGCGGGGCCACACTGAGATATTCTTTTCCATGGGGGAAAAAAAAGGAATCATCATCATTATCATTATCGACGTCTCTGAGCTGATCACCGACCCAATAAGTGATGTTTTGTCGTTTTCCTTTCCGACTCCAGATACTTCGCACCGCCCTTTTTCAAGTTCTGGGAAAAAAAAGGAATCATCATCATTATCATTATCGACGTCTCTGAGCTGATCACCGACCCAATAAGTGATGTTTTGTCGTTTTCCTTTCCGACTCCAGATACTTCGCACCGCCCTTTTTCAAGTTCGCCATGAACAGTGTTACCAATAATGCCCACGTAAAAGCCTAAGGCTTCTTGGAAATTGCACATTTTGAAATCAAGCTACAATATATACTGTACTTGCACGAAAAAACCGATAATGAATTTTTTCTGCCATATATATTTGAACGCAGAACATGATTTTTTATTGGGAAAACACCTAATTCCTTCTAGACACGTCTCAACAGAATCCTTCTGCACCTTTATTGTTCACAAAAATGTGCGTATTTAATTAGTTTATTGAAATAAGTATTACAAATTGAAGAATAAAACTTTAAAATGAACAATAAATCTGGCAGTTTATAACCTCTCATTTTCTGAAATTTGGTATATACTTTGGAAAAAATATAACGAACATTTAAATTTCCTTTTTTATTTCTGTCGCTTGTCTTAATTTGAAAGAAATCAAAGATGAACTCAAAAAACGTAATGAAGATATACATTTTTCGCATGGAACATTTTGAAAGATTAAGCAAGTTTGCCATGTGTGTCACAATTTAAAAACAAAGTAATGACATTTTTTTAAATTATCTGATGGGTTTGCAGTCTGGAGTCTGGACACCAGCTGTATCCTCCAGAAATTTATAAATTTTTTACCATTGCAAATAGGCATTAATTGGAATTTGAAATGTCCATTTGAAGGAACTGTAAGTTAAATGAGTTGATTTGCTATGCAGTAACTCTGAACACACCAGAACTCGATACTACAATTTAGACTCGAAAAATTAGAATGAATTTAAATATGAGGTACAGTATCTCATGAGTGATTTGAATTGATCATATTATTACTAAAAAAATTTCAACAGAGTGCATTCAATTATTGGAATTTTCATACAACTCATGGTTTTAAATTCATTATATACAATGTAAACCACAAACAGAAAATAAAGTTTTGTTTTCTTTAAAAAAAGGCTACCACAAAGGCTGATCTATTATAGTTATACATCACGCATTTTTAACATAGTCTAAAAAGCATCCCTTTCCTGTCATTCGAAATATTATTTTGGACTTACAAAAGAAGTGCATTTTCCTGATTGTTTTCTATTCCTTTTAATGGGATGACGAAGATTCCAATGGAGGCATGATCACTTTTTCTGCCCAAATTCTGTACAAATCTCTAGAAAAAACAAGAGCAAGAAAAAACTCCTTTTTGAAAATTTCAATGGTACATATATAGACGAATAAATTTTGAGCGCAAATACAATAGAGAAAATGATGCTTCCCCAAGAGTTCACTACTTATTGTTCCAAAATAAATTTCATCTCTAATTAATTTCATGGTTCAGTCGCAATTCCCAAAAAAAAAAATCATTGGTGATGCTTCAGAATTTTTCTTACGTTCCATCCCTTGGAATATTTCGTCGCAAAATGTGTTTTCTGCTCTGCACATTACTAGAATCGTTATAAACAAAAGCTTAACGTCTCAAGCCTGAAGGAAAAGGGCGAGAAACTGGGTTCAACGTCAGTTTTCTCTTTATTACAGTATTTTAATTTTTTATTATTTAATTTTCATTTCTGCTGGAAGGCATATAATGACTTGATCCGCTTATTATTTTTTTCATTATAAAACTATCGTTGTGAATATGGCGTAAGTAGAGAACCCGTTTTTATCCCAGGAGGATGAGAAGAAAAATGGAACGCTTTAGAAATCCAACGGAAATCAATGTCACGGAAAACCGTATTTTGATGGTGTCATATCTGAAACCAGGTAGACGTTAAATTCGCACATTTGCTGAAGGTTCTAAAAAATTTGCAAAAATAACCCAGAAAAGGAATTTTTTTAAACCTGAAACATCCACTGGATATATCATCCATTTCAGATATTGGTTCTTAGTAAAGTCTCTCTGGAAACAAATCTAGATATTCTAGATCTAGAAAACCGAAAGCACAATAAATGGGAAATTATGTATATTCCTGTCCCTTTCTGAAAAAAGCAAAAACGACTTTTTTAATCAGCATGGAGAATTGCATCAAACGGTTTTTTGACAACCAAAAAATTATACTTGCCAAAACGGAATACAATTTTTTTCAAGTTTTTTGATAACAATCATACAAACTCAGCACGTTTTTTGAATCTGACTCTTCTATCTGATTCAAAAACGGCTTCCCAAGGCTTCAAATTCGAATGTTTCACACATTCCTAGCAGTTCTGTGAAGTTTTATGGTATAATCAAAATGAAGAAGGCTTTGTTTTTCTGTAGTAAAGTACACTTTTTTCATGATGAAACCTCTCTAATATAGAGAATTCGTGTCCCGCTTTTTTTGCATCTTAAATGAAACCCCAGAACAAATTGGTTTATTTAATTTTGGAACCCGCTGTTTGAATCAGTCTCCCTCTGAATAAAATTGTTAAATTCATCAGAAAACTTTCAGGGGTTTCTCTTTGATGTGCTGGATTCATTCTGCAAGGAATCTTCCTAAACAATCCATTAAAAATGATGGGGGAAAGTATCAAATGGAAACTTCAGTTTTTTCAAATACAGTCAGACCTGGAGATCTGGACGTTATTGGTTCATCAAGTGTCCTTATGTCAAAATGTCCTCAGTTGACTCTTGTTTTCCCTTGAACTTCAACGCTCATGTATTTAATTGGTTCTCCATTTTGTCAAAAATTAGAAATAATTCCTCAACAAATATAACAAAAATTGGTTCCTTCAACTTCAAGTTGTAGAGAACAACAGTGCAGAACAAAACCACATAGAATCTGATCTTTTGATGGTATCAAAAGAATATCAAAAAGCAAAGAAAAAGAATACATCTTGCTAGAATATGCACAGATGATAGAAAAAAGAGGCACAACATAATAAGGTTGCTTTTGCTTACAAATTAGAGTGAATTCATCATGAAATATTTTTTCAATGTTTTAAAAATATAAATAGTGCTTGATTTCTTTGAAAGATGTCAAAATTAAAAAAAATATATTCTGATTTCTTGGGAAAATTTCAGAATAGTGTCCCTAACTTGAACCTACGTCTGGATGATAGGCCTGATTTATTTTTTATTTTTTGGTTTTCAAGTGTCCCTAAGTCAAATAGTCTGTATGTTGGGGTGTCCACATATCAGGGTCTTACTGTATATCCCTTGTCACCAAAATATAATACTCAGAGTGTCCTGTGATAGGTTCATAATGATGCTTCCATACAGTTTGTATTTCACATCCTGAAATGTGAAATACTTCCTTGCCTAGCAACACTGCTCCATAGCTGACAAGGTCATGATGCGTACTTTTACACTGTCTGGCTTGTGGTCATTCCCTGTCCCCCTTTTTGGTTGTCATTGTTTAGTTGCATCATGCATGTCTGGTTTTACTTGAAGTTATAAAAGGTACCATGAAGTGTATATACAGCATTCATTGTTGGTCTGGCGCTGGTTGAAGCATCTTAGAAATATACGTATCATATCTTTATAACACAAAGTCTGAATTCATTTGAAACCTTGGTTACAGGAACCAAAATCTTCTGGTCAAAAGTTTATCCTTGGGAACAAGATTGTTTGAGATTAATTGCTTCTAGAAGAAGACATTTTTCTTGTCTGGCAAAAGTGTCTTTTATTGAATTTTCCCAAATTAGGATAACACCTTATAATGGGATTCCCAGCTCATTTTCCCAAGCTGATTGCAGCTTTTTTTTCTTCAATCTATCAAAGAAAAATTCACACTTGAAACTAAAACTCTTTTGCCTTCCACACTATACATGCAGCCAGGGACAAAAACTCATCATCAGTCCTTATGTAACCAAAGGCACCACCTTGTCTCAGTTGTGTTGCTCCACTTAGTTCCAGTTTGGGTTGCATTTCCCAACTATTATAGACACCTTGCTGCATTCGTCCGTCGTCATCCTGTTCCTCGCCTCAAGTCAAGGATAATCCTCCACTCCATCTCCACTCCCCCCCTTGGTTTTCTCCCGGGTTCTTCCACGCATGGGCAAGAGAACAGGACACACACACACGGGTCCGATCCTGTGTGCCCCCGGGCCATGGTGATACCCAGTCACGCACACAACGTGGAGTGACACGCATCCGGACGTTTTCGCACGCATACACGCGAACGCGGCCAAGTAGACCAAGGAAATGCAATGCAAAGGCCCCCACTCCGCTGCTGTTGCAATTAAGAAAACAAAACAAGAACAAAACAAAAAACGTGAGGACGAAGGAAATAAAACCTTATACTGCGAGAAAAATAAAAATGGTTAGAGAAAAATGAGAACGTCGGACGCATGCATCCACGGAACCAACAACACGAGCGGAAAAATCAGAGAGGGAATAGATTTTAGAATATAGAATAAAAAAGAAAAGAAAAATAATACGAAAATTCTCGGGAATGGAAAAAAGTACTTGGACGCCAGTACTTTGATATCTTACGTCCCTGTGACTCACACAGTGAATATAAAGAAGGAGAAATGAAAGCATGAACAATCTCAGATGGATAAAGGACGATTATAGATCGAGGACTGATGTGAAACAATAACAGGAAAGCACAAGGAATAATAAATGCCATGAATGATGCAAGTACAGAAATGGAATTAGCCGCAATTCCAGGATATTTATTTCTACAGAGGGTAGGTTTTGAGTTAAAATTGTAAAAATGTAAAATAGCATTCCGATTACAATTCGGACAAAAAATTCGAAGAACACTTTCAGGAGCAATAACTTCCTCGCGCTCATTTTATCAACTTAGTCTTTGAAAGTATGCTTCAAGTGGCTCTTGACAAAAGTTCATGCAATCATTCAAAAGATGTTGTACAATTGAGCTGAAAAAAGTTTATTATTTAGGTAAAACATATTCTTTGGCACACAAAAAATCAGTCCTGTTTGACAATTTGTTTCGATGCTTTGCAAAATTTACCATTGCAGAGTTTTGCTCTCCACTCAAAAGATGAAGCGCCCTTCCTGCAGATTTTTTTCTTCGTTGTAGCCCAGCTTTCCCTTCAGAATTTTTGAAATCAACATTGGCATTCTTCTTAAGCTAGGGTTGCTTCCAGATCTTCCAATAAGGCATTTCCGCCATTTTCATCAGATGATTCAGATTCAGAAGAACTTTTTTCAAGACCCTCGTATTTAAGTAGAAAAAAGAATCTTCTAGTTTCCCCTTGGTGATCTATACTTGATTTAATGATATTTATCCTGCCTCAAAGTCTTAGCTTGATTCTTCTTTTATCTATAATTCTGGTTTCACGCAAAATTTCCAAATCACTGCTCTAAGGGGAATTATCGCGCAAATTCTTCTGCTTCGGCGGAGTACTTCGACGCACTCTGATAGCTTTTAATTCGACCGAAATACACAGTAAAATTCAATCCAAACTAGCATAAATAGAAGTTCAATTCAAACTCTCGAATTCGAGACACTGGAAGTGGTTCCAACAGATTCATTGATATTTGATGTGGTTATGTTGTGTTCCTCCCTTCCCAGTACCATGAACTAATTTTCCATTTAAAAAATGAATCATGTGTTGAAAATTGTGGGAGGTTTTATTGCTAGATTACAAGAGCAACAAATTTAAACACCTATGTATTAACATTGAATCCATCATATGAACTTCACAATGTTTTGAAAGTCAAATGCGCTATTTTTCAGAATCTTGAGTCATTTGTCTGACTCAAATGAAAATTGGGTTTGAATGTGGGAAAAATTGCTTGAACCTTTTGATTGCTGAAAAGTGGAAAATAAAGCTTGTTGATTGATTGCTTTATCCCTTGTCTGAGTCAAGCTCCAAAAAATTGCGCTCTGTGCTTTTTTTTGTATCTTGAAGTGGAATCTTTTTTTTCTTTCATGAATTATGAAGATATACATTCATCACTCCTGCAAACACATACTTAAAAATGTTTGAAATTTTTAAACTCAAAGTTTGCGATTAAAAAATGGATTGGGCTTTCATTAATTACCTCCATATAGCCAAACATAAGTATATCATAAGTTTCAAGCAAAAAAAAAAAGCTTGTATCCTGGCAATCAGACTGCTTGAAAAACAATATCACTCATATACAAAGACCTTCTATATACTGTATTTACTTGAGTACCACGCGCCCTCAAGTAAGGCACGCACAGAGGTTCTTTAGTTGAAAATTTTGCAAAAATCTTATCCCCGAGTAAGACCTGCACCCCAATTTTTAGTGAATCTAAAACCATAAAATTTCAAAAGTAAACAAATAAATTTGACTTTAGGCATGAATTTAACAAAAATCTGATGAATTTTCAACTTTTTCAATACAACAATGTTTTCTGGTTATATTTGTTCCAAGTTTCTCCATTATAATGAAGTATAATGCAAACATAACTTCCTAAAACTTCTTGAAAATGTTGTACCCCCTTATGACGCACACCCATTTTTTTCTTCTGAAATTTGGGAAAAAAGGTGCACATGGTACTTGAGTAAATACGGTATTACCTGCTATGTCTCTAAGCAAGGAAAATCTGGCTTACCACAACCTTACTGGCAGCACTGATCCCCGCGTATGCCACCAATGGTACCACTGATGCCAGCTGCAGAGCCCCACCTCAAACAATATCCAATAAAATGAGATCCCCTCTATATATGAAATATATGCCCGCAGCATATCTGAGTTATCATCTCAAAAATAAAAGACACCTGTCGTAATCACAAAAGGGGTCCCCTCATCCGCTCTTGAGCCAAATTTTTCCAGGCGAAACGCTTTTGTTGATTCCGACTCTCGCGACAGTTCATATCTGAGTTATCATCTCAAAAATAAAAGACACCTGTCGTAATCACAAAAGGGGTCCCCTCATCCGCTCTTGAGCCAAATTTTTCCAGGCGAAACGCTTTTGTTGATTCCGACTCTCGCGACAGTTGGCGTCACGGATGAGTCAAGAACAAATAATACACCCCGAAGAAAAACAAAACGAGACAGAAACCAAAAGGATGACGTATATATAAGAATAATAAGAAAAAAAGACCTATAAAGTAAAGAACACACTCGGAATCAGAGGAGAGACACGGAAATTACACGTTTCTGGCATTCCGACAGACACACACACAAACTGCTGGAGAAAAACAGAAAGAAAGAGTATAAGGGCCTGGTGCCTTTGCGTGTCACTGTCTTGCTCTGTCAAAAAAGCCCCCCTGCCTCAGGTACAGGTAGTGTTTTCCTTTTTAAGAACCAACTAAAGTAAAAAATAATTTGAAAGTCTTTCATCTCCCCCTCTTATTACAAATAGCCTAACACCACCCTGAAGCCATTGTGCTCCGCCAATAAACTGTTGAAGATTTGGTTTCGTTTTGAATCATGCCTTTATTGTCGCAACAGAAGCCTCGCAACAGTACAATATCTCGAGTATTTATAATCATTGGCAAATTTCACAAAAATCAGATGCATTTTTGTTTTAGTAAAATTAGAAATTGCGAAAAGATTGATGCTCGTTGATGTGAATTTTCCAGGGCCATTGACAATTTTTACTTTTTTTTCAAATACAAGAGGTTAAATCAGAAACTTGAGGCAATTCGGGTGTGCGTTCTTTCCATGTAGTGATTCGTTTTTATTTCAAAATTGTATCGTTTCACGAGAGGAAGAAATGACCGGCCTCTCAAGTAAAAAAAAAAAACTAATAAATCCAAATTTTTTCTCGACTTTTTTATGATAGGCTCTTCAATGCTCAATTTCTGATCTTCATGAGTCGAAGATTTTCACTGTCACACCTTTGATCTTTATGACTTGTCAGTTACGTCGAATTACTGTGCAATACTTCGATATTTTCAAGTACTCGTCAGCTTGAAACTATAAGAATTGCCTATTCAAGAAAATAATCTGTAGAAAAAAACCAATGATGCACACGAATCCCAAAAAGATGAGCCAAAATTAAAGCTCCGCTAATATCACTTTGGATCAAGATGTGCAAATTATTTTGCACTGCCCAGTAAAAAAAAGAACTATGCTTTTGCAGAAAAACATCTGTCAAAACTTTTTCATTCTTCAGAAAATTACTACTCGTCATATGGCAGCACGTATATGCATCTCGTAAATAGAGATCTTTGGAAAAAAGTCCTTTTTTAAAGACTATAATAAAGGACACCATGAAAACAAAATCCAGGCAATTATTTCATGGTAATTGCATTTTGAAATCAAATTTTGAATCGTCACATTCAACAATGTAATCTGCATTACCTTTTCAACTTCAGCTTTACTGCCAAAAAGTTCATGGGATATTCACTTATGATAAAATAGATGCTGTATAAAGNATTGCATTTTGAAATCAAATTTTGAATCGTCACATTCAACAATGTAATCTGCATTACCTTTTCAACTTCAGCTTTACTGCCAAAAAGTTCATGGGATATTCACTTATGATAAAATAGATGCTGTATAAAGACAGTGTCAAGTATTTATGCTCAACAGCAAAAATTTTCGTACATAGTTGCATGCAACTTGAGCCATTAGTTGAAAGAATCCTACCCTTAAACGTCCAACTACATAATTCAAACAAATACGACAGTACGTAAGCGATACGGACACTTATAACCCTGATAAGAATAACTCATATACGTACCTACCTAACGCACCACGACGCCACCAGCATATAAACCCATAAAAATTATAATGTGAAAACTTACTGAACTTAAAAAAAAAACAGAAGAAAAATGAACGAGGCCACGGAGCGCGATCCTGAATATCGACACAAGAGGGAGGACGAATATAAATAAATCTTACCATGCC
Source organism: Notodromas monacha (assembly GCA_905338405.1). Classification (NCBI taxonomy): domain Eukaryota; kingdom Metazoa; phylum Arthropoda; class Ostracoda; order Podocopida; family Cyprididae; genus Notodromas; species Notodromas monacha. Next base: position 11,763 of record CAJPEX010001240.1, on the reverse strand, counting down.
GAGTCCATGATGGAACCAAAAAACAAAACAAAAAAAGAGAGAGAGAAAAAAAGACGAGCAATGCTCGTACATATACGCGCAGAAAAGAGAGGGAGACAGAAGAATAAGCATATATAAGAAGAAAAAGACGAATAAGAATATTAAAAAAGAAAGAAAAAAAAAAGAGTAGATATGAGAAGAAATCAGTGGGCCGAGAGAGGAAGGAATAAAAGGTCAAAGTATACGTTCCGGAGACCCCGGCAATGTTTGATGATGATAGTGCAGCCATATCGAAATTATATGGCTGCGATCGAGGGCCTCGGCGCATGTGTCTCGTCGTCGTTCCTGGATTTTTTTCCTCTCTTTTTCTCTCAAACAACTTCTCTTCTTACTTTTTTTCTCTTTTTTTTTTTTTTAACGTGCACAAGAACTGAATAATTTATTCTTCTTTGGCTGCTGCTGCTGCTGCAGTTGCTCCTAGAATTCCTCTCGTCGTCGCGGCAGCGCAATTTTCCATTCGCCAGGATTTTGATTTCCAAATCTTGCTCGATCTAAGACACGAAAAAATAACCAAGAAAGGTCGAAAATGACAGAAAAAAATGTCTGTCTCATTAAGGTACCTTAGGAATTCGATAAAACCGCATAAATTTCGAAGTTAGAATTAAGTATGGAGGACCGAGACGGACGAATTGAAAAATCTTCGAATGAAAAGTGAGCTACAGTAGTTGAAAGGAACAAACCGAACACAACGTTGATTTTTTAAATTTGATAATTCCAGAATTCCTCGAGATCCTGAATTTTTCATAGGACAAAGAAATTAATTTCTGTAAGACGACTGCTTATTTATGAAAAGTCTTGCCTTTTAGTTGAGTATTAGGTAATGGTAAACAGAAAATTGACAGCAAGCACGTGTTTTGACGTATAAGTCTCTTGAAAAAACTCTGCCAATAACGGAATTTATTGTAAAACAAAAAGAAATTTCGAAGTTAGAATTAAGTATGGAGGATAGAGACGGACGAATTGAAAAATCTTCGAATGTAACGTATGAGCTACAATAGTTGAAAGAAACAAACCGTACACATCGTTGATTTTTTTTAAATTGATAATTTCAGAATTCCTCGAGATCCTGAATTTTCCATTGGACTGTAGAAATTAATTTCTGTACGATGACTGCTTATTTATGAAAAGTCTCGCTTTTTAGTGGAGCAGGTAATGGTAAACAGGAAATTGACAGCAAGCTCGTGTTTTGACGTATAAGTCTCTTGAAAAAACTCTGCCAATAACGGAATTTATTGTAAAACAAAAAAAAATTTGACGGATTTAACACACGCATCCTTTCGCTGAGACTTATCAACCTATAAAAAAAACTGTTTTTCACAGATTCGATTTTCAAAAGCGATCCATTCGAAGCAAACAACTATTTTTATTAGTTTCTATTGGCCTCAAAGAGTCTCAAATCATGGAATTTTGGTGAATGTGTCCATAAATGGAATTTTCCCAATAAAATCTCTTTCTGCGCCTCAGTTTGAGCAAGTTTTTCTGCTCATTGTTTTCAAAACCATTCAATTAAAAAGTTTATGGTAATAAACAGATGCTGTACTTCGACTTTACGTGCAACACAATTTAGTTCAAAATCTCTGCCTGCGCGTCGAAGTTTTGAAGAAGTTCGGATACTGCTGATGGTTTTTAAAAATCATCTAGTCATTCCACAATTTATTACGGCGATAAACGGATACTGTAATGTACTTCGAACAAGCATTGCATACAAATAAGCTCACATATAATCCCTGTCTGAGTTCAAGTTTCGATTGAGTTTCTATAAGTTGATATTTCTTATGTGTGTGTGTGTGTGTGTGTGGCTGAAGATCATTTTCAAGCCGACACAGGTTCTTGTGACAAACCTCTAGATTATTCACGGGACAATTTTGGTCCAATTTTTCATTGAAACTTCACGTCTATCCCAAAGTCCCGAGTCGACGCTATATAGAGTCAGACGTGAAAAATGCAGCATGGCGGTCGAGGTTGGAGCTGGGTTATTGGAGGCGTTTATGTTCTGCAGAATTCAAGACCCGGCCGCCATGACGGGGCTATAGAATGAAAATTTTGTTTTTCTCTCTTTTTCTCGTCTTCCTTTTATACATGCGCATGCTGTGGGGTGGGTTTATATGAGGGAATAGTAATGCATGGCATGATAGAGTGGCTCACGCGAGGAGTGTCATCCATCACCCTGAGAGGAGATTTCTTGGCGATGGAGGAAGACATTTTTTTTTTTTTTTTTTACCTGCGCCAACTTTTCGCGATGGAAGAACAATGGATGAAGCGGCACAATAAGAAACTATAGAAATATATATTTGTGAATTATTCCGTCGAATATACTTCAACTCGACACGTGATATTTTAAAATTAAATTGTGAACGAATTTTTATTTAAGCACGCGTTTCAGCTTTTTCGAGGCTTCAAAATCTCCGGGATTCAAAACTGAAATATTAAGATTTTACGCAAAGAAAATCGTCAACTTTTGGTCTTGACGTATTTTCGCTGAAATCATCTATAATACGGCCTCTCTGTACGTTACTGAGCATTGAAATTTTAGAATATTTTAGAATTTTGTGGATTGTATTTTCTTTTATTTTTGTTATCAATTTGTGCTCTGTTTCCTGCTCTGAAGTGATTAAATGTCTTTGAGTGGATTTGGGTTGGATGGGGAGGTGGTTTGGATGTGGAAATCTTGATTGAACCTTGTGAATGCTGAAAAGTGGCAAATAAAGTGTTCTGTTCATTCATTTGTTTAATACAGTATAAGTTAGTGTCAAGCTGGATCAAAGAGTAAATAAGCATAAATAAGAAATAATAATGAGTTAGATAACGGATAAAATTCTAAAAGATATGTATATGCCTAACATGGTCCAGGTCCGAAAAAAAAACAAGATGGAGAATGAATCAAGGGCAGCTAAATAGTAACAACGTCGCGTAGATCAACAGGATACACATACTGAGCCTCTAAGTCCATTTCAGAAGAAAATAAATTAATAAATCAAATAAAAATACACCACCACCACCACCACCATGAAACCCACGCAATAATAAGGGATGGTGTCCAAGAAAAGAGAGCATCACGTCAGAGAGGCTCCAGCACTACGCCATTCGCCTCCAAGTATGTATATAAGATGGAGAGAAGGTCGCTCCATTGCATTTTTCCGTATCTCTTCCCATATCCTGAAACTGGGCGTCAAGATATGACGCGCATCTGATGCCATACTCCCGACGACCTCACGCAAATTCCCTCGTCGGCTGATTTCGTTCTCTCTCTTTTTTAAATTTCTTATTCTAAGTCTTCAATGCACTTTCCTTTGTTACGAAAAAAAACAGCATGGGCTACGAAGGCCTCCGAATATTTCAGCAAACAAAGAACCAAAGGAAATTATTTCTGTCCGATGCAAACGGAAAGTACGAGTTTCTATAGAGTCAGAGGATATAGCCGTACCTCTGTGATAGAAATTCAAGTTATTTGAGAATTTCAGGTGACGTACTGGAATAATAAGGAATCAACAGAAAATCGTTCGCAATTTTGAATGATTTTAGACACGGTCTTGTATTTCCCGTTAGAAAAATTCAGATACGCAACAGGATTAAAAGAACATTAATGTACCTGGAACATCTTGAAATGTATGTTTTAATGCAAGCAAATCCCCAGCACAGTCAAGAGTATATAGGATGTGCTGTTTTCAATTGCAAATTTTACTGACAGCAGCCAGATTTGCCTCAGTATATAAATTTGATTTTTTTGTAGATTGTTCCCTTTTTTCCTTATTGAGAATTGTTGAACTCTATAAAAACACTCAACATTGATGCAAAGAATCTCAGATTTTAAAAAAAATGTGCACACCTCTTTCAACAGAATTTTAAAACAGGTGGTACCTTGAAAATTTGACCATCCCGAAATTTTATGGTCAAATTTGCAGGGAGGTTGACTTGCAATTCAACCCTTGTCTGCAATTTGACCTGCTTTGGCCATTTTATTTGCATTCTTGCATTAATTTTTTTCTCAATTTCACAAAGTGTCTTGCACTTGAACTGCTTTGCAAGACCCTAGTTTGGATTACAGTCAAATTGCAAGGTACTGTTGGAAACAGAATTGGTTTGCAGATTTGGTTGACTCGGATCTTTTTTGATGATTTGGAATGACATTCAAACAACAATCAGCCGGGCTGTGGCCAGGGTGCTTGACACCCTAGTGTAAGGTTGATGTATTTTTGGGTATTTTGATGGATTATTTTACAACAGCAGTTTTTTGCAAGCAGTCTTTTGCGCAAGACAACACAGCAGCAACTGATGGTTCAATACAGAAATGATTTGCTATTTATGCAATTTCCTCTCAATGGCAATTTTGTCCCTGAACATATTATCCTTCTAAAAGGATTTCCCCAAGAATTCAGAATCTTGTGGGAACCCAAGATTGCACTTGGTCTATGAAATCCCCAACTTTCCCAAGTTCCGCCATTTTCCTGGCACCACTCTAATACCGTATTTTTAGCTCTATTGCTTATTTCAATTTTCAACAGATACCACATGTAAATTGGACTATTTTGCAATCAAAGCATTTTGGGCCTTCAAAGTTTGTTGTACCATTTTTCAAAATTGAAACAGATGCACAAAAAAAAGGACTTTGGTTCTTTCAGAAGTTCTGTTTCCATACACTTATTGAACAAACATTTTTTTATTTTTCTTTAGACGGGGAACCTGAAGGTGAGCTGCTTTCAAGTGGGATGGCGATATATGTGGTGGATATATACCCACACCTTAGCTGGCTTTGGAATGCGGGTTTTTATTTTATTTTACGATTTCATTTTATGCTTATTTATTTCTCAGTCTGGAAACCCCTTTGCGCAGCCATTGCTCCTTTCGTCCATAGCGCCTTGAGCAGAACCCATCGTCACCCGCACCAGGGCAGCAACACGCACACGAGGCGTTCGTGTCGACGACTCCGCCTCGGGTCTTCTCCGGGGTTCCCCCAATCGCGGCCCAACTTTTTCAAACCAAACTCCTGGAACCACGCTCGGCTTATTATTAATTAATCTGATTAAATATTCCGAATATGAAATGGAAAAAAACAAACTCTTCGAAGGAAGGATCCTTGTACTGTATATAATGGTCTCTTCTCGTTACGTTTTTTTTCTTCTTCCTGTTCTGTTTCTCCCTTGCGGCTTGCTTCTCTTCCTTTTTAGCCCGGGTTCCTTCTTTCCTCCATTCTCATGCGGGTTATGCGACTCCTTTATGGCCTTGATCCTCGGGATAGATAGACACGCCTTCTTTTTATGGCTGACAGAGGAAAAAAAAAGGGGGGGCTTGGATGCGTTTTCCGTGGAATCCGTAATGCACCCAACCCAAAATTGCTGGTACACCGGAGAATTTAATAAAAAAAATTCTGATGAAAAAATAAACCCACAAGGATAAAAAGCGTAATATAAAAAAAGGATTCCGCGAAGAACTGGGCATCTCGGGTTGCCAGAAAATGTGCAACACTTCAAAATTATTGGGCGTGAAGTTTACGCTATATTCTTGAAACTTCTGAAAGTATTTTAGAGAAACCATGCTGTGCCAAAAAATATTTGAGATCATCATTGAAATTTTGCTTGAAATTAATTGAGGAGCTTTCATATCAAGAACATTTGTCATTGATTTCAGAGCATCATCATATCTTCCTATCATTCTCCACTCATTGAAGAAACATTTTATTTTCAATCAAAAATTGTTATGTGCTGAGAGGAAAACAAATCAGAGTTTGCCCAGACTCCCTGTGAACAAGAAATTCTCCAAAAAATGTCCAAAAATCATCCAAATTAGTTCCATGGACATTTTTGGAACTCATTTGGATGCTTTTTGGAGAACTTGTCCTCATATCATCCAAAATTAGTGGACAAGTTAGGAGAAGTTGTCCGCCAGACAAAAAGACCAGAAACTGGCAGAAAAGTTCTCCAAAACTTGTCCACATATCATTCAAAATTTTCAGACAACTTGTTCACTAGTTTCTGGCACCAGTATCTGGCAGACAAATTCTCCAAAACTTATCCCCTCATTTTGGATGATATACCTAAACTCATCCCAAGCAATTTGTCCAAAACTTGTCCAATTTTGGCAATATTCTGGGATTCTGAGTGGCTTTGGACAAGTTTTGGATCAAGAATGGACATTTTTGTGCTCACTAGGTTTGGAGTATCTTCATCATCAGCCAACCATTTTTTTCCCCAATTTCTGTGATCTCAGTCACCAAATTTTCCACAAAAATTTCCAGCTGCGCCATATATGCAAGAATTTCGAAAAAATATTACCATTGAGAAATTGTCTGCACTGCTGAGTGAAATGCAAGGACTACAAAACTTCCCTCACCCTTGAGAAAGAAAAAAATGAAGTTATGAGTGAACTATGGTCCCCCCAAAAAAATGGAGCCCTCTGTAGGAAGGTCTTGCTAAGATGTGGGGAATGGGGAGATGTAGTTGAAGAACCTCCCATTCGGAGTGTTGAATATTATAATCAAGTCTCTGGAATGAACGATGGACGTAACCGCCGCATTACTGCCGCCTGGTGAATAAAAATATCTCGTGTGTTCACTAAAATCCAGCTGAAGGTAAGGACAGGCAAAAAATAATAAAGTCTGGTTATGGGTTCCTCCTGCAGCAGATGATGCTGATGTTGTTGCTTGCGCGAACCCCTTGTTTTATTTATTTATTTTTATGACAAGAAAATAAATGAGAACCCCGTTTGGATACCTTATTGAGGCACAACAATATAATATNTCGAAGGAAGGATCCTTGTACTGTATATAATGGTCTCTTCTCGTTACGTTTTTTTTCTTCTTCCTGTTCTGTTTCTCCCTTGCGGCTTGCTTCTCTTCCTTTTTAGCCCGGGTTCCTTCTTTCCTCCATTCTCATGCGGGTTATGCGACTCCTTTATGGCCTTGATCCTCGGGATAGATAGACACGCCTTCTTTTTATGGCTGACAGAGGAAAAAAAAAGGGGGGGGCTTGGATGCGTTTTCCGTGGAATCCGTAATGCACCCAACCCAAAATTGCTGGTACACCGGAGAATTTAATAAAAAATATCTGATGAAAAAATAAACCCACAACCATAAAAAGCGTAATATAAAAAAGGATTCCGCGAAGAACTGGGCATCTCGGGTTGCCAGAAAATGTGCAACACTTCAAAATTATTAGGCGTGAAGTTTACGCTATATTCTTGAAACTTCTGAAATTATTTTAGAGAAACCTTGCTGTGCCAAAATATATGAGATCATCATCGAAATTTTCTTTGAAATTAATTGAGGAGCTTTCATATTCAGAACATTTATCACTGATTTCAGAACATTTATCATTGATTTCAGAACATCATCATATATTCCTATAATTCTCCACACATTGAAGAAGAAACATTTTATTTTCAATCAAAATTTTTTCTTTGCTGAGAGGAAAACAAATCAGAGTTTGCCCAAACTCCCAGCAGTGAGCAAGAAATTCTCCAAAACATGTCCAAAAATCATCCAAATGAGTTCCATGGACATTTTTGGAACTCATTTGGATGCTTTTTGGAGAACTTGTCCTCATATCATCCAAAATTTGCAGACTAGTTAGGAAAACTTGTCCGCCAGACAAAACACAAGAAACTGGCAGACAAGTTCTCCAAAACTTGTCCACATATCATCCAAAATTTTCAGACAACTTGTCCACTAGTTTCTGGCACCAGTATCTGGTGGACAAATTCTCCAAAACTTGTCCGCTCATTTTGGATGATATACCTAAACTCATCCAAAGACAACTTGTCCAAAACTTGTCCAAAGCAACTCAGAATCCCAGAATATTGCCAAAATTGGACAAGTTTTGGACAAGTTGCTTTGGATGAGTTTAGGTATATCATCCAAAATGAGCGGACAAGTTTTGGAGAATTTGTCTGTCCAAAACTGGTCCAAAGCAACTCAGAATCCCAGAATATTGCCAAAATTTGACAAGTTTTGGATCAAAAATGGACATTTTTGTGCTCACTGGGTTTGGAGTATCTTCATCATCAGCCAATGTATTTTGTTCCATTTCTGTGATCTCAGTCACCAAATTTTCCACAAAAATTTCCAACTGCGCCATATATATGCAAGAATTTCGAAAAAATATTACCATTGAGAAATTGTCTGCACTACTGAGTGAAATGCAAGGACTACAAAACTTCCCTCACCTTTGAGAAAGAAAAAAAGAAGTTATGAGTGAACTATGGTCCCCCCAAAAAAATGGAGCCCTCCGTAGGAAGGTCTTGCTAAGATGTGGGGAATGGGGAGATGTAGTTGAAGAACCTCCCATTCGGAGTGTTGAATATTATAATCAAGTCTCTGGAATGAACGATGGACGTAACCGCCGCATTACTGCCGCCTGGTGAATAAAAATATCTCGTGTTCACTAAAATCCAGCTGAAGGTAAGGACAGGCAAAAAATAATAAAGTCTGGTTATGGGTTCCTCCTGCAGCAGATGATGCTGATGTTGTTGCTTGCGCGAACCCCTTGTTTTATTTATTTATTATTATGACAAGAAAATAAATGAGAACCACCTTTGGATACCTTATTGAGGCACAACAATATAATATGCAGGATCCTGAATTTCGAGGCCTCTCAGTAGTTGAAAGGACTTTTGTGGCAATGGATGAAACAATGAATGAAATTCCCTGCATACATTTTCTTGAAAAGGAAAAATTTGGAAGATCATGAAATCTGACATTATATAAGGGAACAAGCTGAAGACCTTGTGCTTTAAATTGAGCGGTTCAGTAACTGCTGCAATTGCTATAACTCTGCTGGCTTATCTGCAATTCTTGTTACTGATATATTTTGTTTTCAACATCAGGGAAAGAAGGGGGTGTGTGCATACACATCAGTTGTGCTGTTGTAAATTGTGGAATGTATTTTATTTCATTTTGGTATCCATATATCCCTTTTTTCTCTGTTTCCGATTCTGAAGTGTTTGAATGGATTTCGGTTGGNACAAAGCACAAATTGATGAAAAAAATAACACACTCCACAAAATAAAACTGGACATCTGACATGTTTGCATACAGCCACCCATTTCCTGACATCAAAAGCAAATTAGCAGTAAAAGTTTATCTAAAGCACATGGTCTTCAGCTTGCTTCTTTATGAGGTTTAGTTGAATGAACAATTCAGAGAGAATCTTTAATGAGAAATCATATAAGGCCAACAGTTTATCTTGATCCTTTAAGATTTCAGAAAGTGTCTCTTCATTGAATTTCAGTACTTTTAAATCTTTCTTAAGCTGATTTCTATCCATATGAAATGCTGGACATAAGAAGAGAAGGTGCTCTGGTAATGCACAAACTAATGTATTTATGCTGCAGGAGTTACACCACTTAGACACCTTTGATAGTTGAATGAATTTGTTTTACTCAAGTGCCATGAATTTGTCAAAATAGCTACAGCATCATATATACTGTAAAATTGTATAAAAGAAGGTCCTAGTTGACAGAGTCTCAAGGACATTCCCAAAATTCATTCATGAACCTGATATAGTTCATCTTCAGTCATGATTAAATAAGCTTCTGAGGGCTTCGCATAATTTTTCAATATCAGCATGAAGAAAATAACCCGTTTCCTCTGCGGAGCGAATTTATTTTTCCCATCCGTACAACGTCAAAAATTTCGTAAACTTTGAAGAAACTTAAATTAATTGCCACTGAAACTGCAACACGGAAAGAAACCCGAGGGGTTGTGGAATGTCCAAATAATGATTACTGATCGGGGGAAAACGAAGATTGTCTCTTATATTCCTCATCACGCGACTCGCAGTGTGCTTTCAAACGGTCGTATATATGATGTTTACCATACGTGAACTTTTGACCATTTGCAAATGAAGAAAAATGAGTTCCCCGAAACAATCCTGACGTTTCAAAATAATCTTTCGAGTCAGGAAATATTGAAGCCAGTGAGCAAAAGAAGACCAGATAAGGGTCACTCTCTCTCTCAAAAAAACGAAACAAATCAGCATCAGTTGTCACGCAAACCGGCGATAATAGGGGAATTGTTGAAACCGTATTTGGCAGAGTGGCTCATTTTGGGCTTCCGAAGACCCTCAGGGTGTTCAATTTCTTCTCTCTCCTCCTTCCGATCGTTGAGATTTATTTAAAATGGTCTCAGTTTTAACCTGTCTTTGTTATTATGAGGAAATAAATAATTTTTTGCCCAACGACCTGATGGGGAAGCAGAAATGCTGATGGAAATCTTCCTCAAGAATGATGAAAACCCGACATCATATATAAAAACGAAATTTTTTATTGACATATTGTAATGATCAAATGCAAGCTACATATGTGACATCCTCTCATAGCATCAAAAATTACCTGAGCAATGAACGCTATTATCAAATATTTTCTCAAAATTTGTGAATGAAAATCCCAGAATATTTTTTAATTGATGTGTTCCTTACTTCCTTTATTTCAATCCAACATCTCTCAATCCAAAAAGGGGAATGGAAATTTCGCGAAAATTTCATAAATTAAACCTGAGGTTTCAAAACAATTAAAAAATAAAATTTTAAAGAAGGAAAAAGCAATGGAGGAAAAAAAGAGGGTCTTGTTTTGTGATCATAGGTCGAGGACTTTTTGCGCGAGCGCAAAAATCACTTCGTGCACGCGAAAAATCGATTTCGATACAGCCGTTTAATTGTTGAGACGTAGGAAAGCGGAAAAGAAAATTTGTCCCTTTTTTCCCATGCTAGTAAAGCAATGGTCCTTGTAATGCATTTCTTCTGTATGTTGCTTCACGAAAAAATAAATAAATGAAAATTTGTCAAGAAACAAGAGAATAAATTCGAGCAAGAAAAACCGTTCCAACGTTAGTTGACATGCGTGAAAAATAAACTCGGTTATCGTGTCTCATTCTCCTGAACATTCTAAACTTTCAGAGTATTTTAGAAAATATGTATTTAAATTGTGTGCCATCGTCATTGCCGTCTCATATCGGAAGTTTACGGGGATATTTTTTGCCAAACGTCGCAGAGAAATACGGCTATATATGATTACAATTTCGTCAACTTTTTTTTTACATTGCGTCATCCTTCAAGAAACAAACTCAAGTTTTGTCTAATCGCGAATTAACCTCAATATTTCTTTCTCCAAGTTCCATTGCTTATTGAATCATCGGATTATCTTTAAGAAATGCTTTACAAAATTCATGGTCGATTTTTAAAATGTTTAAAGCTATCACGCACGCTCTGATATGCGAATCAGAGCCACGAATAATTATCATATCTTGAACTAAGCCTCTAATTAATTGACCTTTTAAATATATTAGTGAGGGTTGATGAATACTGTATTCATTGAGAGCAGTATTCCAATTGTTCAACAATTTAGATCAGCCAAAACGCATACTTTGGATCTCACAACTGAAAAAAAAAACGCTCCTCTGAATTGTTCAAGATTACCTTTTCACTTCTTTGCTAGTGTTTCCAGGCCATATCATGATGTATTTATGTTTTATGGCACTCTGGAAATTAAAAATAAAATAAATGAATAAATTATCTATAAAACGTGGCACGTGAAGAAGCAAAAAAAGAATAAAATGAGCAGAATAAATATCATTTTCCGGTATCATTTGCATGTCCCACCGGTTTCTCTGGTTCGCAACGCGATCATTCATCACCCAAAAAGAAACCCAGGGCACACACGAAAACGGCCACTTCGCCCAGGGCGTGTTTCTTGATCTGCTTTTCTCCCGACTATTATCACGAACCCCCGGGAATC
>CAJPEX010001239.1:51986-63169 GCA_905338405.1 Notodromas monacha | reverse complement strand
TTGGAGAAATCGTGTACCACGTGGCGAGTGTCATGAATCATCGGAGGTAAGCGTCCTATTGACTGGAAATCCTTGATTTGCGACAGTTGATTATTTACGCATTTGATTGGTAAAATACCTGATTGCTTTGACTGCCTTGAAATGTAGGACCCAACGACAAAGAAGTGTCTTGGGGGCGGTATCTTGAAAAGAAAAGGAATATCAAGCGGGAGTCAGGATCATTTATTAAAAATGTTTTGTTACACTCTTTCTAATGCAATATTACTTCATCGCACAGCGAGCGCCTTTATTAACGAACAAATCCTGTGAAAAGAGTGTGTCGCAGTCAAAAATATATACCTCGTGTTACGAACCGCCGCACATTTTCAATTTTTAATTTAGTTTTTTATCCATCGATTTGTATCGGCGCCTCTCGTAAAAAAAAAAGCCTGAACAACTAACTAGTCCTTGGAATCAGCCAGGATTTTTGCATGAAAGATTGCTGTTTTCTATCGTAATTTTCAACCGAAGTTGCGTCATACACACTTTTTGTTCTAGCTGATGATTGACTGAGATGTCTGAGGAGTTTATTTCTGATATCACGACTGCATACTTTCTCGATGTTTTTTTTATGGAAAATGAAAAAAGGCCAAGAGACGGTTCGTAGGATTCATTAGAAATTTTTATTCATACTCAAAAGCGAATCCCGAATTTTTTAATGTCTTCATTCATTTGTTTTTCGACAAAGTTGCGTCAATTTCCAAATTTGTTTTTTTTTTTTGATCATCCATGGTTTCTGGAATTTTTTTTTCAAGTTTCATGAATGGGTCTCATAAGGTTGCTCATTTATCTTCGAAATTTGAGATTCGAGTTCTTATGTGCTTTAACGCTTCTATTTTGGAAATCAAATTTACTGTGGATGTTTATCTTGAATTTAATGGCTGTCGAAAAAATTAGATCTTCAGTCCATTATTACTCTAATACATTTACTGCATTGAATTGTTCCTGAAAATCTTCCTTGCCTGTGCTCGATCAAAAAGTTGAAAGGGGAAGGTTCTCGAAGAAATATTTTATTGGGAAAAGTTTCATGATAAAATGGTAAATGAACGAAAAAATCGGCGAAAATTCTTTGTAATTCTCGTGAAAATAAAAAGTATAGAAATCAGCGTTGGTTCTCGTCGGTTTTATTTTATTTTTTAAAAGAATTTTACTACCCATGGAAGCTAGTAAAAATAATATTTGAACGGTATCACATGAAATCTAAGGTATCTGTATTTTTCTTACACCTATTCCCCATTTTCTCAGAACTCATGGGTGTTGTCCTTATGTGGCTTGTTTTATGACACCTTGGAAGCACACTGCCCTTGTGTAAATAAGCGGACGCTATGAAAAAAAAATGGGGAACTAGTAAACTATTATGTCTGAAAAGGCAAGCTGGAAGTGACGTCTTGTTGTTGATATACGAGTCTTGGCCGGAATTGGGTCATGACCGGGATTTCTTCGAATTCTTTTTGACCCGAAATGTCAGCGAAACGCTCGCTGCAGGCGGGGCGATTCCTTGACCTCGGCGGAAAGGCTTTTACGTTCGATTTAATTTATATCCCTGTGTGATCCGCGTTCTTTTCTCAAGTGATAGAACGAATTAAAGAAAAAGAACTAACTTTTTCTTTTATCGCAAAAGCTGATTTCAACAATGGTGCATGGTACAGTATTAGCTGGAGTACCAAAATAGTTGTTAACGGAGCTAAAAAAAAAACGACGCATTTTCAAAACAGCAAATGGCAGAAACGCGCACCAGAGGTTTTTCTCGTCATGCCAGTTCGATAAAAGATGACCCATAATTTTTTCAGAAAATTGTTTTTGACTCATTAAAAATTCCTCCTTTCTTACGTACAAGAACACACGAAGCAGAAAATGTGTTGATCATTTGCAGAACTTGAATGTCCTCGAAATTCAAGAAAAAGTGGCATAGTTTAAAAATTATTTTTCCGCTCGACTATCCCAGAAACTAGTACAGTATTAAGTAAGGTTACGGTGTTTAAAAATGCATTACTGTAAAAGGTTTCAAGTTTATTGATCTTGTTAGTACGTATGAAGATTTCTTGGTAGCCGGCATAATCTTACCGAAATACATCATTGTTTGACAGTGGGAATCTGTTTCACACGCGATTATTTATTTTTCTGCCTTGGTATCATGGAAACTGTAACTGATAACTGTGCGCATGTACCGTGGTGCAATTTTTACTGTTGCCATCACGTGCTGGTTTGGACATGCGCTGTTTTGAAACGCGCTCTAATGCACATCTGCGATGGAATGGTTGCTTCTAACGCGGTGCTAATTGTATGCATAGCTTCACGGGGAAATACGAGTCTGTTGGAATTTATTTCACGCTCTTTTTTTTTAAAGCCTCATTTTGCAATAAGAGTGGGGAAGGTGTCTTTCTTGTGAGGTGAGGAATGCTTTTTAGTGCTGAGGGAATTCACCCTGCTTTTTATTCTATTTATTTAATGTAGATCTCCTTAATAGTTCGTTATCAGGATTGACGGGACTTGGCGTTAACCCAGATGCTGGTAAGCTTAAGTGACGTTGATACACTGGGCGTTTTGTGGTGCAGTGTTGCTTATCCGATCAGTATTATTCTGCGGATCTCAGCTCAAGGCTTTTCTCTTCTTTTTTCATTTTTCTCTGTCTTAGAATTTTTTTTACGGTCATATTTTCGTGACATTAAGAGCCTATTTTTCTGATTATGTTCTTAATCTTTTACTGTCATCATTTTTAATCATATTTTCTCCGCGTTATTATTTTTTTCTACCTGTCCCATTTTATGGCGCTCAACCTTTTTGAGATATTGATTGATTTATGACTTCAACCCTTGGGTTCGTCTCAAATTTATTCATTTTTTCTTGAATTCTCTTGTGTTTTTGACATTGACGACTTTCGAATAGAAATTGAATTTGCTCTCTAGTTTTGAATTTTCTTTCTCGGGCAGGACAGCGTGCGAATCATGAGTGAAGGGAAGTAGAACAGTGTGGAAATGAAGTGAATTCTGTTCTAACTAATCAGAAAATTAGGATAAAATATCCCAACAATTATTTTTACAGTTGAAATCGACAACTCGAACCTCCCCAAGTCGAACACCACCCTTTGTCAACTTTTCTTTAAAATCCCTGTCTGAATTCCCTTAGAAACAAGGCAATGAAAACCTCCATANCTCCATACCTCAAATTTTTCTGGATGCCTTGTGGCTGTAATTTTATTAACGCAGAAACGAGAAAATGCAATGCCTGATGTTTTTGAAAGGAAGTGGAAGACTAATTGGGCAAATTAATCCATGCCTTTAATTTCAACATCCTGCAAACTTATTTTAGAAGCAATTCAATGCCTAGAATATCACAAATTAAATTTTCCTGCGATGCTTCTTTCTTTCCCTAAAAAAAAATATGTTTGTTTCCCTTAACTCAAAGTTTGTTGTTGGTCCCTTGAGGTTCGACTTAATTAACCTGTCATCCGGGGCAGTCAACCAAAGCCTGTTTCGTGCTGAAGTCTTTAAACTCATCAGCTCGATTTTCATCTCATTATCAGTGATCGAAACACCTTAACGGTTCAGTGGCCTGTCGATTAAGCGAGTATTTTCTTGCAGAGAGGTTAAGGATGTCCCGCGATAAGTGATAAAAAAAATAGTAGTTCGCGATATCTTGGTAATTTATTTGTCCCTCGTCGCGATGGGGAAGCCCGTGACTGCGTCGACGATGGTCCTCGTGCTCGTCGTCGTGGCTTCTGCATTTCCACCGGAAGCGGAAGCCAAGAAGCCCAAGTCGGTGACCGCCACGCTGGACGCCAAGTGGGCCGAGACGCCGCTGCTGCTGGAGGCGGCCGAATTTCTCTGGGACGAGTCGCCGGCCAAGTTTTGGGGCTTCGTGGAAGACGTGGCTCGCATCGAGCCCGAGTCGTTTCTTCAAAGTGAGTGAGCCATCAAGCTTCGGGTTTCTTTCCGAGTTTCGCAAGACGATTCTCCGTCCTTGTCTTTCCTTTTTATGCGCTTTACGATACGAACGGAATTAATGCGGGGGTAGTCTCGAAAGTTCTTCGCTCTAGTCACGGAATCACGCGCTATATTTCCCCGAGACGCATCCGTAAAATATATTTTATGAATTTTTTTAATGCTGTATAAAATATCTGTAATTGATCATCTGTTTTCCGTGTATAGAGTGATTCGCTCTTGTTATACTCTAATGCAGTATTTAATTTCAAGATGAAAATATCCTTTTTAAATTTTAAATTAAAATATGAGAGTATTCTCGACAATTCTCTGGTCTAATCGCCTGAACTACTTGCTGTATTTTTATCCGTGATATTTGTTTCCAAATACTGTACGTTAAAATATCGGCAATTAATCAAATATTCTTTAGTTTGTACAGTTAGCAGTTCAAATCATGCTCTGATTTTAGGATTTCTCGATGTTTTTGATTCGAGTATCTCGTTTTATGATTTTAAATCAAATTACGAGAGTACAGTATTCTCGAAAGTTCTCTGAAATGGTCTCGAAATTTTGCCCGGATCGCAACCGAACTGTTTTTTTTTTTTTTTCGTTTAAAATATGTAATTGATCATCTGTTTTTTCGTGTATAGGAAGTAGCCCAGGTCATACTGTAGCATTATATGTAATTTCTCATTATTTTTTCTACAATGAGTATGTCCTTCTAAAATTGGGAATGAAGATACGGGAGTATTGAAAGTTCTCTTATTTGGCCACGAAATCACGCGCTATTGTCCGAGACGCATACAAACTTTTTCTTTCATTTATAGAATTTGAAAATTAGTCATCAGTTTTTCTTGATTACATTAAGTACAGTAGTTCAAATCGTGCTTTAATAATGTATAAGAATTTCACAATAGCTTTGAAACAGGAAGCCCTTTATGCTTTTGTTTGTTTTGCCGTATACCTTGAGATGAAAATCAGTGGCTAACCAGTAGACCTAGTGTGTTCCTTAAAATAAGTCTTTTGGCTTGAAAAAAATGAATATCCCGTGAATATCCTTGAAACTGTTCTTCAGAAAATAGACAAGCCGTTACTGACGATGTTTTGCACGCTGTACAAAATTAAATGAACATTTTGCTTTCAGTATTTTCGCGAAGCATCCGCGTGTGATGTCTACAAAGCGCCTCAGTGATCCGTTTACGACAGATGCGAGAACCTAGTCAAGAATTACAATCGAAGACCGAGAGTTTTGACGTTTTTCGCCTGAGAATATAGAAACCCTTGATTTCCTTGCACGTTTTTCGAACATGCGGTATATTTTAGTAAGCATGGTCTTATGGTGACGAACATTCAGTACACCTGAAGAATGATGCAGCATTTAAATTTGTAGGGAAACTTGGCGAGAGCTTTTCTTCCACCCTTCGGTTTTACGCGGAACCTTGTCCTCATTTGTGCTAGATTCAGTCTCAGGAGAACGTGGATATGAGCTCGGAGGATTATGAGCATTGGAAAAGCTCGCGGAAGGCTTCTTGTTTCGCCGTTTTTCGCAGAAAGACTTAAGTTGGTCGTGGTATTGCAATTTACCTTTGTGGGATATTCCGGTTTCCCGAAATCGGTGGGTACGAGTCACGGCTAGGATTCTTCTTTTATACCAGGGAACGTTAAGGGTGTACTGACGGAAATGAGATGATGAATGATGTACTGTACAGCTTTCAGTGCAGATCGATTGATTACAGTGTTAATTTTTCAAAATTAGGAAATTTGCAAGATGCATGAGATTGCTCCAGCCTGAAATAAACCAAAAAGATTGGGCGTAAGAATGACAACTCGGGGTGAAATGGAACGAATTACTGTCTGCGTGCGTGTATTTTCCGCGATTTTCCAGCAGCTCTATCGTTTCTCAATTTTAACCTTGACCGGCAAAAATGGGATTGCAGGTCGAGAAATGAAGGAGTATCGCTCATTAAAAAAAATTTGACTCACGTCTGTACACTTTTTGCGTCTGCGAATTGAGGATTGAAAATATGAGCAAATTTTGAACCAACTCTCGCAATTTTTTAATGTTTTCTTATGCAAAAGGCCGAATTTATTTGTAATGATTTAGCTGGATGTCGCATTTTTTATTTATTGCAAGACGACTAATAATATTTTGGGGGATTCATTCTTGCACTGACCAGGTTTCTGTTGCGAATTCTGAACAATTTCACCTTCCTGTAATTTACTTTTCCTCAAAGCAAAACTTATGGTTTCCCTAACTCAAAAACTCCTGAAATTGAATTTTTTCGGGTCCCTCGGAAGTTAGAGAAGCATGTCTGAATTTTTATTTTATTTAAAAATTTGAAATGCTCGTGAAAAATTGAATGATCAGCAGCTTCATTGAAACAATTAAAATGCCGAGCCCGTCCTTTGTGTGCAAGCTAAAATGAGACCCGCTTTATGCGGAGTTGGGTTAATGAGAAAACCGTGTTTGCACTGGGAAGCCTGAGCAACTGCGAAAAGAGCATCTGGACGGGGGCACGTGCTCTCTTTTCTGCCGGTTTGAGACCCCGGCCGAGGGGGTTTCTGGCTTCTTGGAGAGAAGTTTATTTACCGAGGTCTTCTCGAGAATCTAGATCATCATGGCGAAGGAACTGCGATGGTGCATGGCTGGGAAGAGATGGCAGAGATTTCCTCCTCTTTTTGCAGTCTGTTTCCATGGAAGGGAAATTACGCTTTTGTTGATGTTCGCAGCAGCAGTGCAAAATTTTTTTTGTTCGTTTAACGCACGAAAGCTCTGCAATTATGACAATTAATTTTTTCCCGGACGTCTGAGGAATGCGCAGCGCTCGTAAAACTTTTTGCGTTTTCTATTTTCAAACATTTTTTGGTCGCGCTTTTCGGAGATTTGAATGACTCTTTTAATCCTTGACGTGATGACCGCATTCATACTGACGTATTTAAATACAGTAATTTTATTTTTATTTTATCCTCCGTAACCATGACTGTGAACGTATCAAAATGTTCCCAATTTTTTGCTTTATAATGCTAGACTAAGCATTCCAAAACTTTCGGCATCTTCTTCAATTTGAGCGTGGCCTCGAGGAAAATTGCGATATGAAAAATATAAAAATATATTTCATCGTTCGTCGACCAGTAGAGTACTTGGTTTTTTTCATACTTTTTCAATTCCTTTTTTTCTCAAACAAACTTTCTATATTGAGTCAAATCCAGAGTTCCAATGATCCGTGACGAACGACGCGTAAATATTCGGATCTTCCACCCGGTTAGAATGAAGACGTGCTATGTTTGAATTGCAAAAATCAGGATTCTCGGTTTCACTGTATAAGAAAAGTTAATTTTCTCTCGAACAGCTTACCAAGCGGGTTTTTTTCCTTCAGACCATTATTCCTGAGAAGCACTGTGTAACGCTTGTAAAACTTGAGAAGTTTCATACTCTGCGGTGTCGATGGTTTCCAGGAGTAACTTCAAGCATATGTAGCATTTTGAACTTCTGGCGAATTGTATTTTATAAAGGATTAGTGTTTCTGTTAACCGTTTTCATCCTAGCCCTAATTATGTACATCGCTGTAATTCGAATTACGTAGAGATTACTTTGGTAGTGGAATGTATTTAACTTCTTCACGAGGTGCACGAAAAAATGATCGCCCAAAAAGAAATAAAAAATGAGTTTCTAATTTTTTCACAGATCATGTTTTGCACCAGCAGTTATATGTGCCAAATGACCACCGCTTGCAAGGCCATGCTTCTGACTAGTTTTTCAACTTGTTTAACAAGAAGGTAAAAAGGGCTCCTCAGGATCTTCTCAGGAGCTCCGCGACTGCTCCAGAAAAGTTATTGAAATTAGAAGGGTTTGCGGAGAAAAACTTTCTTATTTTAAGAGCCCTCAAATTAATTTTATACAGAACACGAGGTAAAACTGAGGGGTTCCGTGACACGATCTAATTTTTACGGGGGCTACGGCGAACAAATGTGTCCTCTGATCCCGGAAAAATGAGAAACTGAAGGGAATAGAGAAGAACCTCTTATGTCCAAGTGAAATCATAAGGACTTTATGCAGAACTTTCTTATTTTTGTATGCCTTAAAATAAATCTTACCGCAGAAAATTAGGTACGCCGGATGAGAGGCTCCATGACGATTTAGTTTTCACAGGGGCTCCAGCAAACACATTTATTCTCTGTTCCTGGAAGATTGAAAAACTGTTGAGGGTTATGATATTCCAGAAAAGTTGGATGGAAGAGCAGCTAATTTAATTTTTTTGTGTTTTACTGTATTTTCTTGAGTACCATACGCACTACTTTCTCCAAAATTGAGAGGAAAAAAGGGGTATTCGTCATAAAAGCTTTTGAAATTTTCAGAAAATTTTAAAAGTTCCAATGTGCGTCACACTGGAATACAATGGGAAAATTTTGAGCAGACCTTTTTTAAAGATTACAACAATTGATAAATTTAATTTAAGTTTGATGTTCAAATTTTAATTCCGGTATCTCATTTTTTAAATGCAGCAAGCAATTTTTCCATTACTAAGAATCGGGGTTCTTGTCTAACTCTTGGGATAGGATTCCATGAATATTTTAAGAGTGTAAAAATGGTGCGTGGTACCCCAAGTAGATACCGTTTACAATTTGGGCTCTTTCTGTTCCTCATCTGTACAGTAGTGGAGCCCCACGATATGGGCGTAAGTGGTGTTGGACCTTTATGCTGAAATGTCCGCATGTTGGATCACGTTTTCCCCGTATACTTCAGCAGGGATATGCTGTATTTAATTTAGTATCCTAATTATCAAAAATTTAGGAAAAAAGTTGCACAAAAAAATTTTTTTTTATCAACTTCAAGATGCAGAAAGTAACTGTGTAGAAGAAAATCACTCAGAATCTGGACTTTTGCCAGAAGTGCAGTAGTTGAGAAAAAAAAACAAAGAACAAGCGCAAGTCTTGCTAAGATATGCACAGATGATGAAGAAACGTTGAAAGAAGAAGCACAAAATCAGCTCATTTTTCATTAGGAATTAGAGTGAATTTATAATTCATGTCATGACATAAATCTAAATTTAAAAACTAACGAAACATTTATCGAGTTAAGCAAGTTCTCTATAGTTTAATTTTAATTTTATTTTAATATTTAAAGACCCTTTACAGACCAAGCAGAGACGTCACGGTGTTCGTATCTCGAAACATTTCCCAAATGTTGGTGTAAAATTTGTTTGAGTTTCCGGTGTCCCCAAGTCGAATTAACATATTGTCGGCTTGTCCGTAAGTCGGTGCTCCAGCACTTACCCGAAATCTAGTTTCGGTTGCATTCCCGGGTATCAAAGAGGGAGAGAAAATCATCATCTTTCCCAGGAACCGAGCTTTTTTCTCCCTATACTTCTTCCACAAGATGAGGCCTAATTGGTTTTCCTCCCGAGACCCCCGGACCTGATTGAGCGCGAGAAGCCACGGCAAATGAGGCTTCCACCGACCCCCGACGCCGGGATTTTTTTTTTTTGAATGGCGCAGATTGTTTCTCGCATTATTGCGGATGAATTCCTGGTTCGTCTCTGCACACACACACTCACTCACTCACTCACTCTGCGCTGCACACTAGAACGACTATACGATAAAGAGAGGAAGGAATAATGATTGCATCGAATCATTTTCCCTTCCCGTCTATCTCAAGCCGCCGAGCTCATGAATAGAAGTCCTGCGCTCTGTGTTTCTCTCTTCTCTTCTTTATTTTATTTTTTTTGGGTTCCCCCAGCCATTCGCTTCCCGGTTTCCGCCTGCCTATAGGGTCTTATCTCAGGGAAAATGGATAAAGAGGAGGGGGTTGCTCGTGCGAGAGGAAGATGAACGACGACCTTCTTAGTGTCTCCCGCCAACCCAACCCACATCATTCTTATTCCCTCTACGCCTTACTTGTCTCTAGTACGTAATTCCCCGAAGCAACCCAGCGAAAATAAAGTAAAATACATATAAATAAAGATTGTGGGCGTGGGTGTCCCCCTGGGATCGGATTAATGGGGCCTTTCGGATTGCGTGGCTGGACGATGTTTGTCGCGCTCTCTGTATCCTGAGGATGTCCGCGCGAGACAAACTTGGACACGCGAAGCGGGTTTTCGACTCAGGAACGGTTTCGTGCGTCGATTTAGTCGGGGAATTTAAGGTGAAATGTAGGTTTGAAAAAAGAAAAGAAAAAAGCCACGGAAACTGCGCACGAATAATGCGTCCGAGGTTTATAGGAGAAGAAAGGTCTGCATGGATGACGAGGAGTTTCTGATGGTATATTATCTCGAAGATGGGTTCTTCGCCATGGAAACCTAACGAGGTTCTGTTTTATGAGGTTAATATATTGTGCATATATTTTTTGGAATCTCGGAATAGCGCATTTGCGCAGTAATTTTGCCCGCAGAAGAAAAATTTGTTGTAAAAATAAAAGAACTTGTGATGAGCTTCTATCTCTGGAATTTCTTGGATCAATGTTGTTGCTTGTTCATACTGTACTGAAGTTTGTGGTAATTCCGATCGGATTAATTTTTATTCTGGTTTTTAGAGAGAGAGAGACTTCCGTGTGTCATGCATCTGGTTCACCTGCTTTTAAAAAGTCCCGTTGAAATGTTTACAAGCACGGTATCTGCATCCGAAAAACTCGAAACTTTACTCTCAGTAAAGTAAGAACAATTTTAATTTGTGCCATGTTATCGGGGAAGGGGGGGCTGTTCTCATATTCGCTGTCACTTCCGTCTGTCTGTTCGGATGATGAAGTGGTTATTCAAAAGAAAGACATTTTAGGGTAAATGTTTCTGTTGAGATTATACATTGACGTCATCTTCGCTTCTTCACGTCGTTAACCGTTTTAGTCCTTTTTTTCTCTCACTGAAGGCAGCTTTTCTTTCGGTCATTAAAATTTGAAAAGGTCGAAACTCGAAAGTCGTAATGAAAAAAGTTCTTGACATGCTTTCGCATTCTCGATTTTTGGAACGCCATCTTTGGAAATGTTGAGAGAGCTTTATTTCCCAGGATTTGTGTCGCGGAGCTTTCCATTTATCTCATACGACTACTAGTCTTGATTTTTGTCGCTATCTCGACTATTCTGCGAAATGAAGCACTCTAAATTCGCATTTTTCTTCATCGGAACGCAGTCAGGCTTGCGAATATATATATTTTTTCATTGGTTTCGAGGGCCAGTTCAGAAGTTTTGTCAGTAACATGAAAGAATTCCACAGATAAGCAAAATGAAAAAAAAAA
>CAJPEX010001239.1:0-51583 GCA_905338405.1 Notodromas monacha | reverse complement strand
CCCCCAGCCATTCGCTTCCCGGTTTCCGCCTGCCTATAGGGTCTTATCTCAGGGAAAATGGATAAAGAGGAGGGGGTTGCTCGTGCGAGAGGAAGATGAACGACGTGGAAGAATCACAGAGGGCGGTTGGGTTGGGTGTAGTAAGAATAAGGGAGATGCGGAATGAACAGAGATCATGCATTAAGGGGCTTCGTTGGGTCGCTTTTATTTCATTTTATGTATATTTATTTCTCTGTGGGCGTGGGTGTCCCCCTGGGATCGGATTAATGGGGCCTTTCAGATTGCGTGGCTGGACGATGTTTGTCGCGCTCTCTGTATCCTGAGGATGTCCGCGCGAGACAAACTTGGACACGCGAAGCGGGTTTTCGACTCAGGAACGGTTTCGTGTGTCGATTTAGTCGGGGAATTAAAGGTGAAATGTAGGTTTAAAAAAAAAAAAAAAAAGCCACGGAAACTGCGCACGAATAATGCGTCCGAGGTTTATAGGAGAAGAAATGGTCTGCATGGATGACGAGGAGTTTCTGATGGTATATTATCTCGAAGATGGGTTCTTCGCCGTGGAAACCTAACGAGGTTCTGTTTTACGAGTTTAATATATTGTGCATATATTTTTTGGAATCTCGGAATAGCGCATTTGCGCAGTAATTTTGCCCGCAGAAGAAAAATTTGTTGTAAAAATAAAATAACTTGTGATGAGCTTCTATCTCTGGAATTTGTTGGATCAATGTTGTTGCTTGGTCATACTGTGCTGAAGTTTGTAGTAATTCCGATCGGATTAATTTTTATTCTGGTTTTTAGAGAGAGAGACTTCCGTGTGTCATGCATCTGGTTCACCTGTTTTTAAAAAGTCCCGTTGAAATGTTTACAAGCACGGTATCTGCATCCGAAAAACTCGAAACTTTACTCTCAGTAAAGTAAGAAATTAAAATTAAACACGGTACAATAGCCCCTTCCCCCCCGACAAGAGTATAAGCGACAGTGAAGGCAGACAGACAAGCCTACTACTTCACCAATAAGTTTTCTTTCTGTAAAATCCCATTTACAAAGACTTGAGATTATACATTGACGTCATCTTCGCTTCTTCACGTCGTTAACCGTTTTAGTCCTTTTTTTCTCTCACTGAAGGCAGCTTTTCTTTCGGTCATTAAAATTTGAAAAGGTCGAAACTCGAAAGTCGTAATGAAAAAAGTTCTTGACATGCTTTCGCGTCCTCGGTTTTTGGAACGCCATCTTTGGAAATGTTGAGAGAGCTTTATTTCCCAGGGTTTGTGTCGTGGAGCTTTCCATTTATCTCATACGACTACTAGTCTTGATTTTTGTCGCTATCTCGACTATTCTGCGAAATGAAGCACTCTAAATTCGCATTTTTCTTCATCGGAACGCAGTCAGGCTTGCGAATATATATATTTTTTCATTGGTTTCGAGGGCCAGTTCAGAAGTTTTGTCAGTAACATGAAAGAATTCCACAGATAAGCAAAATGAAAAAAAAAACACTTTTCTTCATATCGACGCTTCAGTCAACCTTCGTTTAGTGTTTTTCAATTTTTGATGTTGAACGTCGTTCGTCTCCAAATGATGTGGAGCGAAAGACTGCCAAAGCTTACGAACCAGTCCTAGGACTTGTTCTTTGAAAGAAGAACGGATTTCTTGCAATTCTTGCTTCATTTCGTGGAGGCTGCAAAGAAATCGAAGTTGAACAATCAATTTTTGTGTAAGCGCTTATTTTCGTACTGACTTGACGTTTTGCTTGAAATCTTGAAACTTTGGGAGTGTATTCTTTGACATTAAATGAAAACCATGGCTTCAATCATCGTGATTTTTCAGCTTATTTGTATTTGGATCTGGAATTATGTTTGTATTAGGATTGAATGTCAAAGACACATTTTTAAGCGTTACGGTAGTTTCTTTGCCTTGGTATGACATTTTTTTTCACAAATTTATGAAGCACCGTAATTATTTCACTTCCAGGGAATAATGCGCTAAAAATAAATTTTGAAGAAAATGTCTTTCAAGGTTTTGTCTAGTGCTTCAAAAGCATATAAATAAGTTAATTTATCATTCAAATTGCCATTCTTCCCACATTTTTTCGAAAATGTCCACTTCCTTGAGCGGGAGATGCTTTTAACAATTGATTGAAAAGAATTGTCGCATTTTGAAAAATTGCCGCTGTGCGAATTGTCCAGTAATCTGGGTTCTTTCAAGCTCATTTAATTCATAATACAGTACTTTTTGTTCAATAAACGATTCTAATTGGAGATTTGTTGGCTGTAATCATGATTTAGTCTTCTCGAGTCATCTTGAAACTAATAAACTAAGTCAAGTTGCTGGAAAAGTTAAGTACCTTTAATGGCTCGGCGTGACTAAGCTCCTCTAAGAAAGCCAGCATTCCAGAGTCCTTGAGCAACCTTTACGCTAGTTCATGTAAAATCTCCGAATGCATGTAAAATATTGCACAATATCCCGCGGGAAAATGGATTCGAACGTCGCAAATGTGCCTCGTAATTCTCAGTCCGATCTTCTCTTTTGTGCTTCTCGAAATTATGCCAAAACAAAAATTGATGAAGAAAAAAAAAAAAGGGACTCATTCGAACTAACTCTCGTATTTCTCACTCGTGATTATTAGTTTGTTTCTTCCATTCCCACAGAAACTGACAAGGAATACTACGACCTCGTTTTGGAAACTGCCGAGCGTTATCTCACCGCGGGTCGCGTCCGGTTGCTCAAGTTTGCCCTGTCGCTGCGCTATTATTCGCCTCGGATCGAGATGTTTCGCCAAATTGCAGCTGATCGCGGCGTGCCGAAAAATTNCACATTTTTAAGCGTTACGGTAGTTTCTTTGCCTTGGTATGACATTTTTTTTCACAAATTTATGAAGCACCGTAATTATTTCACTTCCAGGGAATAATGCGCTAAAAATAAATTTTGAAGAAAATGTCTTTCAAGGTTTTGTCTAGTGCTTCAAAAGCATATAAATAAGTTAATTTATCATTCAAATTGCCATTCTTCCCACATTTTTTCGAAAATGTCCACTTCCTTGAGCGGGAGATGCTTTTAACAATTGATTGAAAAGAATTGTCGCATTTTGAAAAATTGCCGCTGTGCGAATTGTCCAGTAATCTGGGTTCTTTCAAGCTCATTTAATTCATAATACAGTACTTTTTGTTCAATAAACGATTCTAATTGGAGATTTGTTGGCTGTAATCATGATTTAGTCTTCTCGAGTCATGAACTTTGATTATTTGATTCAGTTCAACGACCTTTTCAATTCATGGAAATTACCGAGCCGCACTGATTCGAGGAGATTCTTTCGGTCGTAAGGTCTCAGGAACTCGTTGGAAATGCGATCAAGTACAGAAGTCTCCGAATGCATGTAAAATATTGTACAATATCCCGCGGGAAAATGGATTCGAACGTCGCAAATGTGCCTCGTAAATCTCAGCCCGATCTTCTCTTTTGTGCTTCTCGAAATTATGCCAAAACAAAAATTGATGAAGCAAAAAAAAAGGGACTCATTCGAACTAACTCTCGTATTTCTCACTCGTGATTATTAGTTTGTTTCTTCCATTCCCACAGAAACTGACAAGGAATACTACGACCTCGTTTTGGAGACTGCCGAGCGTTATCTCACCGCGGGTCGCGTCCGGTTGCTCAAGTTTGCCCTGTCGCTGCGCTATTATTCGCCTCGGATCGAGATGTTTCGCCAAATTGCAGCTGATCGCGGCGTGCCGAAAAATTGCGCAGCCGTCGTCGAGATCAATGGGGTAATGACTTGCAATCCTGGGGATATTGACAGGCTCGTCACGTCGGCCACGTCGGGTTCCGCGGCCGAAGTATTGCAGGTGAGCGATGAGCTTGATTGCCCGCCGGGCTAATTGGATAATTCCTGCATCGCCCGCGGGTCTTATCTGGTTTTAAATTTTTTTCGGGTTTCTTTTTTTTGTTTTCTTGTTGCAGAATCTATTGGAAAATGATGATTTGATCAACTTTCGTTTTTAACCCACGTCCGACCAGCTGGTTGTAATTTTTTTTTATAGAATAAGTTTGTTACTGTATTCCGCGAAAAGCGGATACGAAGAGAAAAATATGATACCGAAAGATTGTCTGTTCCCTAGAATTACGGTTCAGGACACTGTTTCTTGGTCGAGTAGATTACAGTAGATGTTCTTCTTCGAAGATTTTTCTTTTATTCAAAATGTTTTCATCTCCTTTGTCGAGATATGATGAATAATGAAAATATTTCCTCTACAATTTTTCTACATGATGCATATTTTACTGAACTTCCGTGATGACGATTGATTAAAAATTTTCACAGTTTGTAGCCCTTGATTAACCATTTGCAATTTGCATTGGATCAACCCGAACTGGTTCGATCCTTGTGAAGCCTGAAAATAAATATGTTTTTTAACGCTGGAAAAATGGCTGAGGCATGGAAATTTACTGTCTTCCTGAATTGCATCATGAATGAATTTTCGGGGTTCTGAGAAAGTGATCAACGCAACACTGCCAGTTTCTCTGTCGCGAACAGCTGGTGTGGTTTTTTTTCAATATATTTTTTTCAATGTGTACAGTATTATGATACAGTATTTATTATTTCGATATTGATAACCACCGAATGATTTTTCCCCTTGCGTACTTGGAAATTTCAGCGTTATTGTTACACTATTCCTTCAAATATCCTCGAGACGTCTCACATTTCCACCTCATCTCACCGATTTCAGCGAGCAAATCATCGGGAATCGGGATGCTAATAATTTGCTCCAGTTTTTCTGTTGAATTATTCGCTGAATTCCTCCCTCAGCTGCTTTAAACTTGACTCATGGATGCCTAATTACACGTTTGATATGAATTTCATGCGTTTAATGAATCCTTCTGAATACGAATTGACGTATTTATTACAGAACCCTCATGTCAGGGACAGCATTCTTGATTCCACGTTTTGCATTTTCACAGCACATTATATTGAAGCCGTATTCTTGATAGTGGGTGTTGTGAAAATAACAACAAAAACTTTTGGCATTTGAAATGCACATGTACCTAGATACCTAACCTGACTGCTACTAATTTTCGTACAATATTGTAAAAAACATTTTCCAAGTAATCTCCTGCACTTTTTGAAAAAATTTCGGTCTTGTAAAATCTAATTTTTTTGCGGAGAAATCTTCTCTAGCTTTTGGCTCCAAAGTCATGCAGATTTTTTTCTTTCTGATGCATGTTGAAAATTCTGTGAATGAGTCTTTCGTGTGAATGAAGTTATTTGAGAAAAAAACAAAATGAATAAACAGAAGCATTCCTTGTCTTCTTGTGTGTGTGTCGCAGATGGACCACAGGCATCCAGAAAGTGACGCTTCGTCGACAACGAGAGCTGTGCTGTACGCGGAGCCGGGTTCCGTCGGGTTCCAAGCATTCCATGACCAGCTGGGCTCGCTGGCAACGCAACGACACGTGGACTACATTTTCCGGCCCTTTGTTCGGGTGAGTTATATCTTTTTTCTCTCTCTCTCTCTCTTTCAAATGCATTTTTAGTCGTGATTTATTTATTTATTTTTGTGTGCTTCCTGCCTCCTTCCCCTGTTATCCTATGTAATCTTTTACTGCGTCTCTGTCAGAATCCGTTTCAGTCATCCGACTTTATTTTCGAAGGCAAGTGCATCTATAAACCTGAGAAGAAATTTCGAAACGAATCGGAAACCACTGCTGCTAAAAGCATAGCATTTTTCAGGAAATCGATTACTGTATTGTTTTATTTATTTTTTTCTTCTCTTGAGAATTAAAGAAAGAATGGAATGGGCATTTTGAAAATGGGTCCGCATAAAAATGGGTGGATGTTCTGATGGACTCAGCGTGGGCTCGAAAATTCGAAATCAAAAGTGGACGGAATTTTCCTCAATTCCCGCGAAGTTTTCGGATGTAAATTGCATCCCATGTAATTGCTTTTCCCAATTGAAGAAAGGAAAAATTATCGAACCAATTTTTTTCGTAAGTTTTTTTTTCTATTCTGAGATCAGTGAACAGAAGAAAGCTGTCTTCTGTTGGACTTCCTTTGGTGTAAAAATTATAAAATCGAGAATAAACTAATTTTTTTTATTGTCTATACATTTCGAATGTCCAGTCCTGTATTATGTATTCTTTACTTTTTTTACGATTTCCATCGAGGAGATTATAGACTGATTGGAGGAATACATTTTTATTCGTTTGGGTGAAACTGATAAGGAGTTGAGATATAAATATGTGCCTGCGATAACCTTTTTTGCGCTTCTGCTTGGGTCAAATAAATTTGAAATTCAATTTTGAGCACAATCTTGCTTTGACTTCGAAGAACCGTTGGCTGAATGTTATGCGAAGTACTGCACAGTACTGGTTTTGATGTTCCTGCTTCCATGTAATTTTTCGTCCTTTTGATTGTGGGCTGGATGAAAAATTTAATTTTAGATTTTAAATTAAACTGGGGGACATTTTGGAAATGAATTCACGAATTGTGCATGTGTCGATGAATGTGAATTCAACTGCCAAAAACTGAAGCAGCTGAGGCAACAGAGAACAGGATATTGCTGTTGATTTTGCTGTCGCCTTTTCTGTTGATGAATGCTCACGCTTTTCAATTCATTTTTGCGATCATGGACTAAACAAAGATTTGAGTTCAGACGTAAAAAATGCATTTCACGGATTAACGAGACATGGGAGATTAGATCTGAATCTGGCGTGGATTAGAAAAATTCCAATGCGCCAGTGAACGGTAGATTGCTTCGAATTTTTAATGAAGTTCGGATGAATCTTGGAATAATTTCCTCGCGTTCAACCCTTCTTTACTGACAGTAATTATGGACTGAGCCATGCCTTCGGTTTTTAAAACCAACGAAGCGGAAATTCAAGGAAGAAATTTCCCCATAAACCTAAAAATTTCGTCATCAATATACATGAAGAAAAATCGCATCATTTTTTTTGCGTAAATGCCATTATCTTGGCGAGGCTTAAAAACCGAATCAGTGTTTGTTCGATTTCGCGCGGAGAAAATATACGGATGAGTTCGCGAGAAATGCGTAATCGCGAAGGAACGTTAATCCTGGTATTTATTTTCTTTACGATTAACATGGGTTTGAGTATACGATACCGGGTGACTCAAGCGCTTTTAGAATCTGAGTAATTCGAATGTTTCATGGAGTTCTTCAACATGCAATTAATGTATACTATACAAGTATACAGGATAAACTTCGAAGTTGGATTCAGCCGTTTGGAAGAAAGGTGGATGCCAGAGTCAATCAAAAATTGTGTTCGTTGGAGGAAAGGGACGTGAGTAAGAAAAAAACTCTCTTTATTAAAATTGACGTACCTTCCTTCGACATGAATTTTATAACTAATTGTTCAAAACTTCCCGAAAGATTTAATTTTTTTTGTGTAACAACGTACGATTCACCTTGTATTTTAAATAAATTATCCGCTTTAATTTCTAGTATGGAAGATGACGCTTTGCTTGACGGTCTGGACGAGAAGCTGGTTCTTCCTGCGATTTTTCGCCAGAATTTTTGTGAAGTCTCATTTCAGCAAGGATTCAATAGAGATTCGCAATTGAAGATTATGCTGTCGGGTTATCCTCGAGCTTCATGAAAATGCGCTGTATTTTTTTTTACCCTTTGTTCTACTTTCCTTAAAAAAAAACGTTTTACCTCAGCTGTGGCTTTCACAGTCAGATGGTAGTGGATTAGAATCCTGAGGTGGCGTGAGAAGAGTCATGCGATATGTCGTGAGAAATGTTGCACATCGTTTGGTCGAAGCGCTTTGCGAGAGATCGAAGGAAATCCTCAGGTTTCTTTCATATTTTATTTCTTGACTCTCCCGGTATGAAACGGAGAACACTATATTTTATTATTACAGTATTATTATTTGAATGCTGGGAAAGGACGTGTCACTCAGCTGGAAACGTAATGCCTCTTCGTGTGACTGCGATGTGTAGGCGTTGGTGTTCGTTGCTCAACTGCTGAACTGACTCAATGGCATAAGCTTTGCTTATATATAATGCATAATTTTTTCACGCTTTCCTTTGAATGGTCCGGAATATGCGAAACATTGTTAGATGGAGTCATGAGAAAAAAGAATCGGACCCTTCTTTCACAGTTTCATGAAGAATTTTCCTCAGGATCGTATCTCAGTTCCTCTTTCACGGGTTTTTTTTCTTGAACCTCTGTCGGTAAAATTGTGGTTAACGTGCCGAAAAGTATATTGTCTTCAAAATGAAAGTTTAAAATATGTACAAATTCAGAGAAGAAATGTCAGAGAAAAGTGTCTTTGTGAAAAAGGCGCTGAAAAGTTTCTTTTTCTATCATGTTTTCAATTAAAACGAGTCGTTTGAGAATATTTGTGAGGAAAGTAACCTAACCAAAACCCGCCAATATCTAATACATATTCAAGTCCTCTTTCTTGCTTGCGCTGTTCATTATTTCTGCTATTTTTGGTACGCTGTATTTTTGGCATACATCGTTCTTGGAAGTTGTGTTCTAAACTGCTCTCAATTATTGATCCACATTTTCAATGACAGTAGTGAACAGAATATTAAATGGGCGGTGATCAGAATTCTTTTAAACCTTTTTTTCATTCATGTTTTCGTTTTTCGGAATCATTGACCCAATTTATAAAAGAAGCTAGAAATGTGTCCCGAAAAAACTCGAGCAATTTACCTTTCTCGTTGGAAGATTCGTTTGAAATATTCCGCGGAATTATTCCACTGTTGGATCTATCTCACCGTTTTTGTCCATTATGAATGATTCGAATCTCATTTAGTTGGGTAAAGCATAGTATTCCTGTTTCTTTCTTCTTTTTTTTTTTTGTTCCGGAAAATCGCCTTTTAGCCAGCTGGAAGAAATACGTGCACTAATGCTTCTTTATCTGAGGCTTTTAGTTTGATCTCTCTGACCTGGTCGAGCTTTCGAGCTGTTTGTCCAATTTCCTTTGACGGAGGCAAGGAAAAAATGCGCCGTATATTCTCCGCAATATTTGAGCCCTAGAAACCATTGAAGAAGGGATTGGGAACTTTTCTGGATTGCGTCGCAGTTTATCTGTCCATGGTCGTTTTCGTACCTGAAAACAAGATAGTGTATGATTTTAGCGAGGATTCCACAAGATAGTGTATGATTTTAGCGAGGATTCCGCTTTCATTTACACAATATTATTCGCTTCGAAAAATTCGCTGGTAAAGCCGGGTTTTATCGCGTGTGTTCGTTTTTTTTTAATGCTTTAGTTCCTTGCTGAGGTTTGGTACTTTAATTTTTATTTGTCCCAACAAATTCAGAACGGTGGGCCATCTTTTTTTTTTAAGTCGGAAAAGAAGTGCACGAACTGTCCCGAAAAATTTCGAAGCATGTAGAAACCCTCGCCTTACGAGGTGCGAGGTCAAGTGAACGCCCAGTCCAACTCAGCGATATCAAACTGACCAATTTTATTACCGTTCTTTTTTTTTTTCATCAGACAGATATGAAAAATGTTTTTAACGCACACTTTTACATGGGCAATCTTTTCTTTAATGGAAGTTGATGTTGTTTTATAACCCGTTTTAGAGGTTGAGAAACGTTCGTTGTGAGTGTATGGCAATGAAACTCTTATACTGTACTGTACTGCGATATTGTACTGTACTGTACCAAGGAAATCAAGTAATTCATCGGGATTCGAGGATTTGAATGAGGAGAGTTTGAAAAGTGAAATGAAGTCTTGTTTATGCCAATTCGAAATATTCTACGTTTTCTGCGGAGATGCTCTTTATTTGAATACCGGAGTTTTTTTTAGCTGAAATTTCGCGGCTTCTGATGAGGTGTAAAAATTTCCTCTGCTCGTGCAAATCTGTGATTTTCCTTCCATACTAACTCACTAGAGTTTTATTAATAAAATTGTGCAATTATTATTATTAAAATTTAAGGCAGCCTTGTTTGCGAACTGACGAATAATTGTACCATACCGACGTGGACAAGCAAATCGAATAACCTTAAAGTTTCACGTAACGTTTAGTTTTGCTGCCACGTCTTCATGAAATTTGAATCAAATTTCCCTCGAGGTTATTCCGTAGTTGAAAGTTTTGCTTCGTCGAACAAAAGCCGATTTTACGCGAGGATTTCTCGTCCCTTTTTTTTCCCCGACAGAAAATCGCGCGTAAAAGCGATGTTTTCCTTCTCGCTCTCTTTCTGTTGCTCTCATTTCTCATCCTTGTATTGACCCGGCGACGGAAATTTGCATTGAGAATCAGAAAATAAATAAATAAAAAGCAGACATTGCTGAAGGAAATCGGGCTTTGAGCAAGTCCCGAAATTACGTGGAGTGGGTATAAAAGTGAAATCGGGGTACGGCACTGTACTGTACACCGTTTGGCGAGGGGTAGCTATAGCCAGTATAGCGTCTCCCGTCGCACTCGACGTCTGCGTCAATATTTGCGCGGTGACGTCGATCAACTTGGGCCGGATGTCGCCTTGTCGAGCGGTTGATTCAAGATTACATTCTCTCTTCCGTCTCGTGAAACCCTCAGATTTTATATCGACAAACAGGGAATCCGTTGACCGAAACTGCGTGACGCGGAAGAGTTTGCAATGCGGGTTGAAAACAAAAAGAAAATGAAAGCAAGAAATCCGTTCCCGTCAAATGATGGTTTCAGCGGAGAAATTATTTGAATGATTTTCTTTTCAATTATGAATTACAATTGGTTATTTCATTTTGTTCGTGTAAAGCGTGTATATTTTCTTGACGATGTTCCCACAGCTTTTGAACGAAGACTGTGGACGCAAATAAGCTGTTGTTCCTAGCTCGGGTGAATTGGCATCAGTTAAAGGCAATGATCGATTGAAATTTATGATTTTTAAATTTCTAATTTTTTACATTAACCGTAGACGTCGAAAATGTAGCTGTGTTGTCACCTGTCAACAATTTACAGAATTATTGGCAATTATTCTGTTCTGTGCAACAAAAATTCGTTGAATCGATCTCGAAAGTTGATATTCTCCTCGTTCGAAACATTTTTGTCTCGTGTATCAGTTGGCCTCCAGAGGCAAACCGTGTTCAGTACTGTATTCATATTTTACTTGCATTGTCGGGCAAATATAAAAAAAAAGCAGCCGGTTTTCTTGAATAAAACCAGTTGGGTGTGTTTCAGTTATTGACTGATGCGTGTGCAGTGTAAGGACAATGAACTCCATTTTCAGAACACCCGTTTGCCTTGCATGGAAGGCTCCCACGCTGTTCTTTTATTTTATTTGGGGGGGGGGGGAACATCAATAATTGATTGGTCAAGAATGCCTTGAATAAGAATCAACAAAATCCTGTCTCACTGTCTGCATTGCTGCGAAAACATAAACCCCGGGACTTGATTGATTTTATAGGAAATCCTGATTCAGTAATTCAGGGTACCGTATTTTTTTAGCGAAGGATGACGGAGTCGAATACGAGGAATGTTCGGTTTCTGAACAAAATACGGCGTGGTGTAAACGGCGTTTTAGCTGGTAATTTTCTGCCGTAAACATTCCAAGTCCCCTTAATCGTTGAAATCTAGACGAAAAAAAAAAACCTCCCGCTTTTCGTCTTGCTCCATTTGTAAATGACTTCGAATTGATGACTTACATTTACGAAATTTCAACGCTTGTGTGCCCTAAAATTTCCGACGTATTCTTGAGTTTTGAATTTACGTGAGGAAAATTGCGAAAACAATCGATGTAATGATGAAAAATTAGTCAAGGAATTATTGGGCATTCATTTTTTCTGACTCCGTGCGGAAACCGACATCCCTGAAATTAAAAAGTACGAAATTCGAAATCGTCGCGTTTTGTTTGACAAATCAATCGTGTTTCTCCGAACGTTCAGACACTTTTATTGAAAATATTGGAAAAAATTTCGGCTCAAGAAGCCTTAATCGAAGTACAGTATAAATGTGTTGCGAAGCCCTTCACGCCTTCACTTCATATGTGCTCCAAATATTCTTGAAATTCAGAGCCAAAAACATTCCACAGTATCTTATGTGGTATCTATACTGTAGTCAAATTTATTTTTTCTTCTTTGCTGACTGCGTATTTCTGTGACTCGAATTTAATTCAAATTAATGTTTCCATTTTCTTGAAGCAACCGTGAAGTCCCTGGAAAATTTATAATTCCTCTTGGGACTCCGCAGTGCTCAGATTTTCCAACTTTGCACTTAATTTGCATCAAAGCTTCTCAGCACGGTTTGGTACAATATTCCGCCATTTCTTATCTTTTCAATTGTGAGATTATACAGAAACCTAACAGAGCACCCAATTATTTCTCAAGAGGTCTACATTAAAGCTGTCAGGGGCTCTGAAGCCTCTCTGGCAAAGATTTCGGATTTGTTGAATAAGGTTGGCAAAAATAAGGTGTAAACACAATCAGCCGTTTGCGGCCTGAGGTTTAAGTACCTTGACATGAGTGTATGTTTCTCCCTTTTGATTTTGTTCAAAAATAGTCAGCACACACAAATGATAGGTCTGTTCTCTTCAGAGCTCAGGAGTCAAGTGACACTTTTTTCAAATGAATTTGAGCAGATCCACGTCCTCTTCAAGCAGAAAGTTTTCGCAAGGTTTTCTGCTGGTATGTCCAATTGTTGTTTGCACAGAATCCAGTTAATTCCCATGATAATAGCTGATTCACACAAGTGGAATAAGCCTTGGAAATCATTATCTCCAAGGCTGGCCTGTTGGTGGGTTTCTTTGGAATCTTGTTTTTATTTCTGTTTGTATTTTGTTAATAACTTTTGTGTTTGTAAAAAGGTATTGGCTTTGAAATATGAGGACAATGTGGTGTTTTGTACGCCACATTGCTCTCTCATACTTTCCAATGCCAGTTCCACTTGGGCAACATCTAGTTGGCACGAGTTAATTGGCGCATCAGCGGGCAACATCTGGTCAACCTGTGACAAAAGCCACAAAAACATGGGGGTTGTTGCAAATTTATTCAGATGTTTCAAGGAACAGAGTAATTTTTCAGGTCAGCCTTCCCAGTAAATTTAATCTCTCAAAGAGTGAGCACCAAATGGCAATTTCTGCTTCAAGTCTTGCCATAAAAGTGACAAGTTTTGGTAATTTGCCAAAACTTGTCCTTGGATACTTCTGTGAGAATTGGGTTTCACCCTAGCTCAAGCCAGAAATAGAGAAGGACTAATGGTTAAAAAAATCCCAAATCTTTAGAAACTTGAAACAGTAACTATATACAGTATAAATTAACTGAATTGTATGTTAAAATCTCAGTCCAAAATCTCAGTGGAAATTTCCAAGTCCCTGAAAATCCTTCCTTCCAAAATGTTCCAAGCAAGGACATCACTGTATCTCAAACCTCTGTACTGTGTGGTTCTATGAGTACTTGGCAAATTTCATGTTGAAATACTTGCCGAAATATATCAACTTTAAAATAGGGTGTTTTCAAGCAGCCCAGTTGTAGTCCAACCAAATTCTTGTACCTTTCATTTCTACTTCATTTAAAAAGGAGAACTCATTCCCCACAAAAGCAGTTACTGGAGCAAAACTACTACCGTATATACTGTATGGTCTTCTTGCAGAGGTTCTCTTGTGCATTCAATCACGTTTGCTGATAACGTAGCCCTGATCGTTTAGAGTAGGACTCGAGAAGATCTGTTTGTCGTCAAAAGATACTGTAGCTGGTTTTCTTGGTCTATTCGTGTGAAAACTTGAGTTTGTCAGACATGTATAAGGCTAAGGGGAAGCAGATGTTGGACTAAAGAGGAAGGCTGTGGGATTTTTGGCTTCCGCTCGGAATTCAACGGTCAAGGTGGAACTGTGTGATGCTTATAAATCTGATTGTGATCGCCTTGATTCGATGATTATTTATTTTCGCGGGAAGATAATTTTTTCATGCAATCGAAGATGAAAGCCGGTATATTTTAACCAGTTCACTTTTTTTCATTGGTTGGGAACGTTGGGTTCTGAGTCAGTACGATCCTTTCTTGAATTTCCTACGTGATGATGAATGGGCTAAAAGTTGTTCACATGTTTTGGGTTGAGCCAGAGTGCGTTAGAAAATTTTAGAAAAATTAGTTGATCAATGGGGAAAAGCTATCATGAAATTTATGTGAAGTACTCATGTTTTTTCTGACTCTTCGGAGCAATCGGATATTTTAGTAAGTCATGCTGACGAAAAAAAAATTTAGTGGACGACACTTAATGATATTTCATTCTTCGAAAGACATTTAAGAGTCACCGACATTTCCCGCTAAATTGCATGTGTTCTTAATGATTCAATTTCGATGGAAACTTTTATTTTTCGCATTTTAGTTTCCTTCAGCAATCGTGAAGTGATTCTGTTCATTTCAGGAAGTACTGAATATTGCGTTTTTATGCGTTTCGGTGCGTGGAAAAGGGAATGTATTACAGTACTTCGCTAACAAGTCTACGGTTTTCGAGACGATAATTGATTTTCTGCTGACGAAGATCTTTTGTCATCAAAATACAGTATACTTTTTCATGAACCGCTGATGTCGAAATATTTGAATCACTGTACAGTACTCCAGCTCATGTGATTTTTTTTTTTCAAAGATTGATGTGCCTCTTGGCATTTATTACAACCGGAAATTGGCCTGGTACTTCTGTTTCAAGGCTTATGTATTCCCGCAAAAATTGCTTTGGGCGTAAAAAAAAAAAATCAAGGTTTTGCTCCTCTCTTATCAATAAATATGTTTAATTTTTACTGTACTCCTTTTATTACTACATTAAATCTGGCATTCTACAGTTTTTGGTTGCGCCAAATGTTCAGTTGAAATAGTTGACCTTACTGTCTGTCTGACCTGCAGGAAAGAAATCGAAGATTGCCCGTGCAGATTTATACACTGTGGGATAAGATGCTGGAAACTTGATGCTAAGTTTATTTTCCGATGAGGTGATCTCGATTGATGAACGCTTCCGGTTTGTTTTTCAAGTTATTTTTACATATCTTCGTAAATCGTCTTCATAGTTTCGTTTTGGGAAATGAGGGCACTTTATTTTTGCGCTCGAGTGGAACGCAAGTTTTTCTCTCGCAATGTTAAATAGCACACATTTACGAATGTCATTTTCAATGACTAATGTTTGATTTTTTTTTTGGGATCATCTACTGTATTTCCAACGCCTTCTTTTGTATGCAGCAATAAAAATATTAGAACGTTATTAAACGACAGAAGCGGTGCTCTTTCTGAAGCTGGTTGAAAATGAAATCTTAGACGCATGTTTTATGTACCAGTATTTAAATTGTCTGTACCTTTCGTTTTTTTCTGAAGCATTGCAGGGCTTGAATTCTTGAAAAATATTGCTTGATCATCAAATGTTCATTATACTAAAGAATGCACGTGGGACAGAATAACAGTACTATAATCCATTTTTATATCGAAGAAAATTCATGAAATTTTAATGAAGTCTTGGTAAGATAAAGATTTCGTTTGTTTAAATTCATCTGCATTTGTTCAGTTTTTACTGACAGTCAATTTACGAATTTCCGGTCCCGTTTCGAATTCTTGTTCCGTTTCTGAAAGGCGCAAAATAATTTTTTTAGCCCTTTTACGACAGTAAGCAACTTCAAATCATGAAAGTGAGTCGAATTCATGTAATGAAGTACTGTGTGTATAATTGTGTATTTGTTTCCAAACCTTGGGAGTGGTTTTGCAGCAAATAAGTGGCAAAGAAAAAAAAAAGCTGTCCTCGAATGCAATAGAATAAATTTAACGGAACCATCATTAAAATAAAATTGAAATCAAATTGAACCAAAATTAAAATTGTTGTAAGCATACGGATGCTCAAAGAAATGTATTGTTGACGTGAACCAAAATTCCAAAGCTCCGCGAATCCATCTGTAATCCACAGTAATCACTAAAATATAATAATACTGTATAACAAAAATATGATGATTACAAAGATTCAGTAATCACAACAATTCAGTAATTGAAAATTCAGTAATTTAAAAAATGCAGTAAATAAAAAAAATTGACTCGTGCATACATTTTCAAGAGTATGGATAATAAAAAATATAGTGGACGGGAACCAAAATACCGCGGTACATTTGATATGAACATCCATGTGCAAAATTTCCAGCACGGCATCATTTCAACTTATTTTCTGTTATCTTTCGAGCTGACGAGACGTTTTATCCCCTCCCCTTGTCTTCCTTAGGATTACGATGTTTTTAGCATGGCATTATTTCATCTTTATCTTCTATTACTTGCCGAGCTGACGAGACGTTTTCTGCATCCTTTCTTTTTTGCATCTTCTTTAGGATTACGATGAAGCGGATTCGCGGCGTGTTCGCCTGTCGGGATATGGTGTCGAGTTGCAGATGAAGTCAACTGAATACAAGGCCCAGGACGATGCGAAGGTTGACGACGAGGATCGAGCCACTGACGACGAGGACAAAGTCGACGAGATTGAAGGATTCGTCTTTTCCAGGCTCAGGTTAGAGCTTCGTATAGTACTTTTTTTATTCTCGGCACTTCAAGTATTTCTTTTCTTTTTTTTACCCGAGTAAAAATTTGCTGCCCCCATCGATTTTTTTAGGATTGCACCAATTTTCAGTACATTGTTTGCGTGACACTTCTGGATAATGTTTTGGACTATGATCGACGCATCTTTATCTGGAATAAACGAAACCTCCTGAAATGGACCTGATTCTTTTCAGAATTTAGAGTCTCAATTGTATTGCATAAATTTGAACTTCAGGACCTTATTTTTCTGATTGTTCTTGGAAATTCCTGGAATATGAAGTTATTCATGTCATTCTTCCGAGTGCAGTAATATTTGACCCTAATTGATATCTCAAGCAAGTTGTGATACGAAGATTAATTGTACCGCCCTATTTTTAATGCAGTGAAATCTCAGTTCAGTGAAGCGAAACCCCAGGGACCCATGACAATTTTTTATAATCAATATTTTTTTAAATCTATTTTTTATAATTCCTGACATTTTCTTATTTTTATTCAAACATACCTCATGTTTTCAGTACAGTATCAATTTTTTTAGGTTTGTGAAATGTTCAGTTTGTATGGGTCTATTTTAACGTTGCTGTGACGCGTCTTTTACCATTTAAGTTCATATGAGCGTTACTGAAGATATCATATATCTGATGTAATTCATCAGCTTTGTCTAACATTAGATTGTTATGGTAACCCCTGTGTAATCCCATGGAACAAAAGAGTACAATTAAAGGTTACTTTTCTTTATTGCTTACGTAGTTGCTCTAAAAGGAAGTTTTTCATTCCTGCTATTGTCAAATCACTGTATCTGGCGTTACGGAAAATGTGGATATTTCGGGGCTTTGAATATCTAATTAACGAATGCAGGCCTAATTTGAAAACGTTTTCGGTAATTAGTATATAGGAAATTGGAGTTGTGCGGA
This sequence comes from Notodromas monacha, assembly GCA_905338405.1. Lineage (NCBI taxonomy): Eukaryota > Metazoa > Arthropoda > Ostracoda > Podocopida > Cyprididae > Notodromas > Notodromas monacha. The sequence goes on along the minus strand of CAJPEX010001239.1, from coordinate 34,240 downwards.
AAACTAGTATGAATTCACCAGCTGCGTGTCATTTTTTGCAGACAATTATTCTGTTGATTATCAGTTATATTCGTATTGTTGGACATTACAGTACAGTAATGCATCAAGCGTGGGTTTTCTATTTGACCCTTTTTCAGCACTTTTTTTTTTTTTTTTTTTTTTTTTTTTTTTTTTTTTTTTTGGTTTTTTTTTTTTTTTTTTTTTTTTTTTTTTTTTGCGGATTGTTGGTGGGATTCTTGCGACGCGAAGTCGTGCCAAGGCCTTCGTGCCAAGAACCGACCTCTTTTCTTGGGTTGATGTACGTTTTCCGAATAAAATTCCCTGCCGGAATTTCCCGAGGGTCATTTTTCCCCTTGTTTTAAGGCATTGTGACTCGTGTTTAGTTGAGTGCTGTGAGTCTTCTGAACCGAACTTTTCCTCGTCTACGTTCCGTCTTTCTTCTTTTTTTTTTGCCTTTTTTTTTCGTCGGAGGACATTGAATGAAAGAGAAACTTTTCGCTTTTCCGGACTTGGCATGAAATGAGAGTTGGCCGGAACTTTTGTTTTGTCTGACGTTGACGAGACTGCATTGATTGAGCAGCGTCTGGTCGTGGCTTTTTTTTATTTTTTTACGATGCTGATTTAAATTATATCTTGTATCATTGTTGGATAATCGAGTACAGTACTTGGTTATCTGCACAGTACAGTGGTGCCTTCGTTAACGAGCTGAATCCGTTTAAGCGGGAAATTCATTATCCAAGATGTATTTTCAATTTTGTAATGATAAATTGGATAGGTTTGGCTCATCGCTTCCAGATCCACGAAAATCTCTCAGTAATGCGTTTTGTAGGAAAAATGTTTCACTCCAGATCTTTTGGAAATCCCCGTCTAATTATTGAATAAATTGAAAAGCAAAGATATTTAAAGCGTGAACTATTCCGTAGTACTGGCAAAAACACTTGGGATGCTAGCTTTTACTTGTACAGTATTTAATGTTGGCTGCCAGATTTCCTTACCAACTTTGATTTTCTGAAGTATGATCAGTCTCTTGGTCTATGCGAAGCAAAAGTTGGTGTCATCCATTTTGCTTCGATTAAGTTGCTTGTCTTCTTAAAAACTGTTTCAAAAGCGATATTTATTCCTACCTTGCATTAAATGAAGGTTCCTAATAAGGAAAACAATTCCTCTGGCATTCCAGTTTTTGAAAAGAGCAGATGAACGTGTCGAGAATTGAAAACCTCAAGCTTAACGCTTACATAATCGGGTAGTATAAGTAGTTTGTTCAGCTTTTTGTCGATTATGATGTTATAGGATCATTCGTCCCAAAAATATGAGAAACATGTTCTGATGAATCAGAAGTTACCAGAAAATGATACGAGATTAAAACAGGATTTTTTTTCTTTTGCAGAACAACATACCATATGTGATGCCGAACTTCCATATGTTATGCCAATTTTATGATCTACACTTGTTTGGTGCGCAGTCAAATCAAATTCGTTTCTGCTGAATAAAAATCCTGAACGAAGTGTTTTCTTTTTTCTTAAGTTGTGTAAACGATATTTTCTTACCTTTTTTGCTTAAAAAATATTTCCTGATTTTCTAGCTTCAATTACGTACCAAAAATATAAAAATATGACCATGACAAAAATGATCATGTTCTAGGCTGTATTTGTAGAATCAAGCTTTCACTTCGTCAATTTTCTTCAATTAGACTTGAGGTGTGTGGATACTAAATTTCGTATAAATATTTCAGAAGCCAGCTCTTCGAGATTCATTCTTGCTACGATTTAAAAACTGTTTCAAAAGCGATATTTATTCCTACCTTGCATTAAATGAAGGTTCCTAATAAGGAAAACAATTCCTCTGGCATTCCAGTTTTTGAAAAGAGCAGATGAACGTGTCGAGAATTGAAAACCTCAAGCTTAACGCTTACATAATCGGGTAGTATAAGTAGTTTGTTCAGCTTTTTGTCGATTATGATGTTATAGGATCATTCGTCCCAAAAATATGAGAAAAATGTTATGATGAATCAGAAGTTACCAGAAAATGATACGTGATTAAAAGATGATTTTTTCTTTTGCAGAACAACATACCATATGTGATGCCAAACTTCCATATGTTATGCCAATTTTATGATATGCTCTTGTTTGGTGCGCTGTCAAATCAAATTCGTTTCCGCTGAATAAAAATCCTGAACGAAGTGTTTTCTTTTTTCTTTAGTTGTGTAAACGATATTTTCTTACCTTTTTTGCTTAAAAAATATTTCCTGATTTTCTAGCTTCCATTACGTACCAAAAATATAAAAATATGACCACGAAAAAAATGATCATGTTCATCCGACATAAACATCTTAGTTCGAAAGTGAAGCAGTTAAAAGAAGTTAATCTGAACTCCACACACCTATGATTTAAAGCATATTTATAAAGTCTTCGGTCGAGAAGCTCTAAGTAAGAACGATGCTATCCATTTGAATGAAGCGCTAAAACCCAAGGTTTTCAGGAGTACCGTAGTTAGGAATGAATATCGATGCAGCTTTCGGAAAAGCCGAATAAATTTTTTCCGAGCTGTGGGTATGCGCAGGATTCGGAAGAACGACATTGTTCACGGGAAATAAGTCATGTCCTTCCTGTGCCGATTTCACAGAACACGCAAAAAGAAGAAGAATCAGATAGTTTTCTCAATAAACCTCACTTCCTCTTTTCCATTTCCCTTCATGTTATTTCTGTTTTTTTTTTTAAGAAAGAGAAACTGTTCCGCGCGACGAGGAATAACCCACGACCAGTTGACCTTTCGCCCGGTACTTGTCGCACGAGATTTCACTTGGATAAAACCCGACGTCTCGGTTTCCTTTCCACGAAAGTCGGGTGTTTGGTCGATGTGATGTGTCGAAAAGTCCGTGGGACAAATAGAATATCTTGACTTTTCTTTGTATATACGACCCTGAGGAGAGGGGTCAATGAAAAGAACTCGGCCAGCGTAGATGAAAAGATTGTTTCGCAACAGCTCAAAGTGGCTGCCTTACTTAGCCCCGTAAGCACGGGACTAAAATAACACTTACTGAAACTCCAGCCAACGTTTTGGACCCCCCTTTCCCTTTAGAACCCTTTTTATTACTTTCGCAAATTTTTTCCTTCTTCAGTTTCGTCAAGTTGTTGGTTTTGCAAGGCGAAGACCGTTATTGTAATTTAATTTTCCCTTTTTTTTACTGTATTTTAGTTTTATGCGTACTTTTCTGGTGCATTTTGATGCATTCAAGAGACGAATCGAGTTCGGCGCACTTCCTCTAACTTCGCTGTTTTATTCGTTTCTGATTCAATTTCGTATGCTGTTCGGATTTTCATACCCTACAATAAACGCTTTTTTGATGTTCCTTTTTTCTGATGCAACGATTTTGTCTGGATGTTTGAGCATTGATAAATGTGCGAAAAATATTGACCACATACAAGTATGACCTTCATTTCGCTCTCTGATTCAGTAAGTGTTTTTCTAGGCAAAATTTAATAATGCATAATTTTCTAATTATGTTTAAATAATCCTATTGTGCGAAATTTGTTTGGCGGCAAAGGACGCCGCCGCGAGAAAAAGAGGGGTCCGTTGACTTGAAATTTAATCGGCGCATCTCGGGATGCGCCGGAAAAGACGAGAACAAGAAAATTTGGCGCCCCAAAAAATCGGGGCAACAGAAAACCAAAAAATCCTGAAAAGGAATAGAATAGAACCAAAAAATAATCCCCGGAACCTGGGCAATTCGAGCTGCTTGTAAAAATCTGCGCACTCGTAAAATAAGGGAGACGTCTCCCTCAGCAAAAACTTCAAAACTCAGGGACAAACAAAAATTATTGCCAGCTGCTGGCGAAAAACAAGCAGAAACAGATCTTCTTTCCAAAAAGCAATTTATCTCTAAACTGCAAACTGTCCAAAATTGCCTTGACTTCCCCCAGAAAAACCCACTCCTGGGAACAGTATTTTTCTGCCAAAATCATTGCAAGATAATAAACTAAAAGCACCCGGTTACCGGGAGAAAAAACCATGTACAAATATTACAAAAGCAGCACTAAAAACCCACTGTTAAGATAATGAAATTGCGCCCAAAAACCAGGGAAAACTACGTTCAAAAAACAACGCAAAAGTCGTTGACAGCTGCCAACATCTGGCCAGTTTGTTGACTTTGAAAATCCCAGCACCAGGGTGTTTTTGAACCAAAAAATTCGCGCCAAAAGGGGGGAGGAAAGCTGCATAAAAACCCCCCGAATTTTGCGCAACACTACTAGTCAAACTTTGAAGGAGCTGCAGATAATCTTTGTACAATTTGAAATTTGAAAATCGCGGACTTGTCCAAAAAATTCGAGAACTTTTGCAGACTTACAAAAATTTTGGGAATTGTGTGAACCCTTTCGAAAACTTTGGAGCCTGTGAAACTTTTGTAAAATTTGACTGAAGTGTTTTTATAATCTTAACTTTAACTTCCAAAAAACTATTTTGAGCTTGAAGCATTCAAAAAGGCGTATTTGCCTTCTTTTTCTTTTTTATACTTGTGAAAAGCTTGGTGTGAATATCATTATTTTTTCCAACCACTGGGAATCTTTTTTGCCTAAATCTTTTCAACCGTGTACCAAAGAAAACTTACGCGAATTAATTTATTGATTCCAATTCTGTCAAAATTTTTGGGAACTGTTTATTGTGTGTGTGTGTATTGTGAATTCCAAGTTTTTTCTGAGCCCAGTCCTGGGAAATGTCATATTCTAAATTCTGCGATAACTTGAAAGTGTATAATTTTGTTACACTTGTATTAACCTGTGAAGAGAAAAGAAAAGGTCAGCGCTAGTGGGGATGCGTTGTCGAGTTTCACCGACGGAATGAATCGGGGCATTCGTGCCCTGATTTTATTGTGAATGACTTTGAGGTCGGTTGCAAAACCTGGGGGGAAAGGGAAATCTTGGGAAAAATAATGAAAGCGTTTTTTTTTCCTTCTTCAGTTTCGTCAAGTTGTTGGTTTTGCAAGGCATAGACGGTTATTGTAATTTAATTTTCCCTTTTTTCACTGCATTTTAGTTTTATGCGTACTTTTCTGGTGCATTTTGATGCATTCAAGAGACGAATCGAGTTCGGCGCACTTCCTCTAACTTCGCTGTTCTATTCGTTTTCGATTCAATTTCTTATGCTGTTCGGATTTTCATACCCTACAAAAAACGCTTTTTTGATGTTCCTTTTTTCTGATGCAACGATTTTGTCTGGATGTTTGAGCATTGATAAATGTGCGAAAAGTATTGACCACATACAAGTATGACCTTCATTTCGCTCTCTGATTCAGTAAGTGTTTTTCGAGGCAAAATTTAATAATGCATAATTTTTTAATTATGTTTAAATAATCCTATTGGGACCAATACTTGAACACACATGGTATTTCAGCAGGTTTCGGGCGAATAAACATCATTGGATAAATTTAGAATTCTCACAAAAAGTACCGTTATGTTGAAAAAATTGTAAAAAAAAAGAAGTGTCGAACTAATTTAACAATGCCTAAACATCCGGACAAAATCGCTTTCAGAAAAAAGCACATGAAAATGCGTTTTTGTAGGATATTAAAAGTTTAGTAGGGTAGTTCCATTTCGATTTTTTTCACACAATAAGAAAGATCTTTATTCAACATTCATTTTTTTAAATTTTATACTGTGCGGACGTTGTGGATAATTTTTAATCTTCACGCTATTATGTATGAGCTCAGTAGTTGCAGGACGTTGTTGAATGCTTTTATATAGACTTTTGCTCCATTCAATTAATTTTGAACATTAGAGTTCCAATCACGCTGTGTGATTCATCAGATCAGAATTTCGTGTGCTAATGATTGTAATGTACAGTACTGTACGTTATTCTGTGGACAATAGAAGGAAAGCGATACTTGTGCGATTATTGTTGCCGCTTACAGTTCTGGTTTCGTATTGCGTATGTTGCCTTCGATCCCATCGATCTGGATGCATAATGTTTTCGCCCATTACATCTGTCATTATTGCCAGCACGATCGCATTACGAAAAAATTGAAACGGGTTCTTCGAAAAGTCTTGTCCAAAAAAAAGTGCGTGTAAGGAAAAGGAGTGTTTTTGGATGTGAACATTCGTTAGTGAGCTTAGTTGATGTTCCAACTGCGTCTGGCATTTTTTGCAGGAATTCTTTTCGAAGGAAATTTTAAAAAAAATCATTTCAAGTGTTGTATAGGCTCTTGCCGTGGAGAAGCTTTACGCCTCGTTAAGACCTCTTGGTTTCTCTCCAGAAAAATTTTGATGGATCACTTTTTGGGCTCCCCGAAAATAAATCTTCTGTATTGTCCTGTTGAAAATGTCACGGTGAAATCTTTCTTTGTCGATCTGGAACAGCTGGAGATACAGAAAATTAGCTTCTTTCTTGTGTGTAATCTGCTGCTTCAGTGTAAAAATTAAAGCTGGGAGTACTTTCCATTAAACGGTTTTGGCGAATAATTTTTCCGCTCGTTGCTTCTGAGTGAGTTGCGTTACGTGAGTGATAATTAATCGTGTAACGTAATCGATTATTCTCGAGTTTAAAGATATAGTTCTGGTATTTCCCGATTCTGAAGAATAATTGAAGATTATTTCTTAGACATGTTAATCGATGACAGTTCTCATGGTCAATCAATTGAGTAAAATGTGATAGAATGCGTGGAAGATCCCGCATGCAACAACTATGAGTTTCGATGACGGTAAATTACGGGCCGCACAAAAATATGAGGGCATGAAAGAATATTAATGCATAAATATTGCTACGATTTATTTGATTTTATCTCGCGTCTAGTGATGAGAGGCTGAAAATAATGACGGAATCAAAATTCATACTTTTCCGCTTGGCGCATTTGAATGTGGTTTTAATGCCATAGTTATTAAATTACCTATGAACATGTTTTTTCTATAATTTTACTGATACGGTATTTTATCATTTCTCATTTCAGGATGACATTTAAATTTTTGGCTGATTTTTGTATCCGTAATACGAAATCTTAATTTATTTTGGAGTTACGGTAGGAAAAGTGATTGAAAAGCTTTTTCGTTGCAAAATGTAACTATTGTAGTTTAAAAATCGGAAAAGGGTTGCGTACAACCGTACATGATACCATCGGTGTTCGTGTGATGTACGCATCAAATTGAAAAACAGTACTGAAAATTGGGAGACAAAAGATGCCACGGATGCGCCGTTAAAAACGTGAGAGAGAAAACGTTGGCTAATTTGTTTCGTTCTCACGCCAATATCGATAAGATTTTAATTTTTTTTCCTGGAGGGGAAATGTCGATTTTAAAAGGTTGAAAGATGACAATCTTTGCACTGACTTTATTTGAAGAAATTACTGAAAATAAATGTTTTCTCTTTGTATCCTGGTTCATGGATGCACGTTTAATGAATATGCAGGTGCCCAGCGATATTCGCTGGGTTCGAGTTTCCTCGCTTGTCCTGCCGGAAGTTGTTTCCCGAGAGAGATATGACTTGGGGATTTTTGAAAGTTCTAGTGTAATCCTTTGTATGATTTTTTGTTTTTACATAGGAATGCCTCGATCAGTGAACTTAATTCGGTCCAATTAGAATGTAAATGCCTTAATCATGATGATTAAAACTCGCATAATTATGGTCACACTGAAGAATTTGTGATTTTTAGATGGTTCAAATTTTGTCAACATGAGTACACCTGGATGGTGTCTTCTTCCACGGTTTTAAAGAAATTTGTATTGAATCGTGGCATTTTATAAACTTTTTGCGGATCTCCACCACAGAGAAATGCCTCGGTTAATGAACTCATAATCCATTCCAATGAGAAGTCAGATGCCTCGAAACTATTTTATTTTTGGTTTTAAGCAGAATTGATTAATACAGTACTTTAGTGGCCTGATGATTGTCAAATTGATGTTGAGGTGGTTCGACTTTTTCCAGCATTAGCCCATTAGCGGATGATGTCTTCTTTTACAAACTTTTGAGAAAATTGTGTTCAATTCTTATTTCGTGAATTTTTTCGGGGATTTCCGCCGCAGAGAAATGCCTCGGTTAATAAACCCAATCCGTTCCAATACGAATTCGAATGACCAACTTTTTTGTTGTTGCTTAAATCATGGCTGATTAATACTAACCTGATGAATATCAAACTGAAGGTCTGAAGGTGAGTTGTATAGATTTTTCTCCACATTAGTCTACCGTAATGGTGTCTTTTTATACAAGTTTTGAGAAATTTTTATTGAATGCCGCCATTTCGTAAAGTTTTTCGTGCGCCTCCGCCATAATCATTACTTTACCTTCGGAATGATGACGGTCCATTATGTCAAGTGTAAATTTCAGTGCTTTTAGCTTGAGTGAAACGATTTCTTTTGGACTCCAGATTAAAGTGGTCCTGAAGTATCACGAGTCATTTCAACTCATCTTGATTTTAAAAGCTTTCTCATTGCGTTTCTGTGTAGCTCGAGGGGATTTTCACGCTATGCTCTGTGATATCTTTGAGCTTCGGCACTCCAGAAAAAAAAATATATATGAGAAAGGATTAGAATTAAATGCAGCTGAATGCGGAAAAGTGGTTCAACGACGGCATTTTTTGCATGAGAGGGGAATGTTATGGACTGCAGAATCAAAGTACAGTAAATGAAAGTTATTGAGGTTTATTGCGTCCATAACTCGAGACATGTAAGACCTTAAGAGCTACAGTCCCCTATAATTACTTGGGGACTTTTGCGAGGATGTTGAATTGAGAATTTTTGAATCTTCGCGAGTCAGAAGGGCTGATGAAATCTGGTGTGATTAGTTTAGGTACTGCATTACTCTTCTCTCGAAGATATCTCAATGAAATCTCACGGCAGTCTCATTTTTTTAGAGATCCGAGAAATGTGTCGATATTTTTCTGTCTTGCTTTTTGCTGAGGAGCCCGAAGTCTTTTTAGTGGGACATTTTTGCAAATACCTGGGAATCTGAAGCAAGAAGAACAAGGCTCGTGTTTTATTCGTGGACTTGCCTTTTTATTTCCCGAGTCTGTGCATGTGTGTGCAAGTTGCACCAGGCGTGGTCCCCCCCTTTTTGTGTCCTAGGGTTCCCTCGGGCGTCAATACGCGTAGTAACCTCATCTCCAACAGCATGGCACGCATCGCTTTTTGCTCTTCCTTTCTGTCTAGAAATACTGTGTTCTTTGCTTAGTATATATATATATGTATATATATTCTTTTTTTTTACCTTCTCCCCCATTGGGTGGTAATGACGCCATGGCACGCGGATCGACGTCGCAGGAAATTCGGAATTTCCATGAAGTTTATTGCGGAGAATTTTCTTGGATCCTGGGGATATTGACGGGAGTTTTTATGCGAATCGGGAAAGGACTGGCTGCTTTTTTATTTATTTTTATTTTTATAGTTTTGGCATCAGTTCAAGTTGAAGACTTTGCACAGTATGTACAGTACTTATGCCGGACAGGATAACCTCTGAAACCTGAATGTTTTCGTGTCAAGCAGGTGTCGCCTGAATCTGTGTCACAGCTCCAGCTCGTTTGGTCATAGAAAATTTTTTGCTCTTTTACTTACATGCATTGTACGTTTTATTGCAAATCTAAAAAAAGTGTGGGTCTTTCGTCACGATACAAGTTGTGTCGAAGATATCCCCGACATCGTGATCATGTATACAGTACTTTTACTGTATTATGCATGCTATACAAGGGTGTCGTCTATAATTGCCGGAATATTTTCGAAGTTCTCAAGGACCTACAAAATCGATCTAACGAGCTTTTTTAGTTAGGTAAAGTTGCATTTTTTTTTAAATCAAGAGCATAAAAATTTTCCAGAAAGAAATGGTCATGTTTTGGGACTAAAAGTGATGGTTGAATAAGTCAACAAGTCAACAAAATGCTGAACTTCGAAGCAAGCGTTTTTTTCTTATTTAGCCACTGACTTTTTTATAAGGAATCAAGTTAAAATTTTAATGTCTCCTAAATTTTCTTAGTCCCAAGTTTTAGACCTAGAATAATAGCTTGTGAACCTTGTGAAATTTGAATTGAGAAAATCGAGAGCTAGTAGCGAGACTACTCTTGTTTGCGAAATAATTTTGACAAAAATAACTAAAAATTCGAGGTAGGATGGTTTGAGTTTTCGAAGGTCCGAAGCAGTCATCAGAATGCCAAGAAGCAAGGAAATTCGAGACTGAAAACCTTCCCAATCACAAAACGATTGACTTCGGCAATTGAGATTCGAATCTAGAAGTTTAGGAAAGAAAATTATAATCTTTGTTCAGTTTAAATGAAATGATTCTCGATAACATTTCACGATTGAGCAACAACAACATTTTAGTTCACAGCATTCTGCTTTGAAATAGAAGTGGTTTCTATGAAGTTGATATTGCCTTTTCTCTTAAATGTCCGAATAAATGTACAGTACCACAGTATGAATTTATTTCATTATTTCAGCAGTTGATGGATTTTCAGAATAACTTTTTTTCAACATTTTGCGCATATTGCAGGGCTTTTTGAAGCTTTGTGGGAAGACTTGTCGCCCCGATATTTACTCACATTGCTTGCTGACGATCCACTCAGGAATTCGTTTGGGTGAAACAAGCTCAAAAGAATGTCGTCATTCATGTAACCAGTTGTGACAAAGATTTCCCTTCGCGGGTTTCCAAGAATGATTGACGTTCGTCCCACTTGTCATTCTTGCATTTATGAAAATCATTGAAGGAATAAATTTCCCTTCAGCTCTCGAGTCGTCAGTAACATTTTCGTGAGCACTAGAATCTGCATACTGTGACAGATTCAATTCCTAATGTACCAACCATTGTATATCATTCTTCGTAAATCTTGAAAACAACACTTGAGTGGAGAATATATGGGAAGGTTTATGAGACCGGTTGACTCACGATGTCACTTTTATGGTTTCTTGCCGTATTTTTGTTTTGCCTTTTTCAAGTTGGCGAGGATTAATCTCGTCCAATATTCAAAATGGAATGCTTTTATTTTCTCCGCCCGGCCAGTTCGATGAACGCATCATCGATGTAATGAAAGTTGAAGCATTTTCGGGTTATGCAATAATGACCATCGCATGATGGGAAGAAGTGAGGAGGGATAAACGTGGAACAATTGGTAGTGGAACAACATTTTGAAACCTGCTTTGTTAATTGGAACCCAATTTCTCGCGTTGATGGTGTCATCGTGTCATTGAACATGTTCGAGGAGAGGATCTGTGGTCAACCTCGTATGTTGGTCTTTTTTATGATGATATTGGAAGCCAGCTTTTCGTGAAATTTTTGACCAAAGTTTTGAAACGGTGGCGGAGAATTTTGTACGCATGAAAGCACCGGTTCTTTGTACTGGATATTCATGGAATTTTGTCATTTTTGCAGCCGAAAAAGTGTGCATTTGCAAAAAAATGAGCTCACGAGGCTTCTTTCCAAAATAATATTTCGATGGGGGCCGGGGAAAAGGAATCTATTCTAAAAAGAGCTCATCAAAAAAGTAAAGACAAATTTTCGTATAGGAAACAAAAAACAGGAATTAAGAAACAGTTTTATTCAATTCTTGCAACTACAGTATCTTGACATATTCTAACATTTTTTTTAAATATTTTTTTGGAGAAAAAACGTAAATTCACGTCACCGAGTCAATCAAAATATTTTCGACGCCTTTGAATGGGCTTCGTCATTTCAAATGCAAATGGCCTTTCTGTAAAATACACAATGAAAACAAGGATGACTAAAATCTTAGTTCCGTCCAGTACATTTAAACTTTTTTGAAATCCTCCGAGTCTGTTATGGAAAAAGTGTCACGGGCATGAATGAAACCTTATTTTCTCACTTCATAGGGATGATGAAATGCAACCTCAAATTGGTGAACTATCTAGTAAAATTTTTAAAACTTTCACCTCCAGCGAAAGTATGAATATTAGAACTTTTCTGTATGATTTTAAAGTCTTGAAAATCATATCACCAAAATTTCCTTTTCATTTAAATTATTGGCGTAACGTAAAAAAAATCGCTTCAGATCGTCTCAGAGAAAATGCTTTGTTTAATTACATGAGAAGTTCTCTTCAAACTGATTCGTCTCTGCATTCAAATTTCGAACGTTATTGGCTAAAATTAGAATAAGGTTTAGAGGAGGTTTCAGTATGTTATTGAAAAAATAACATACGCGTCTGATGAATGGAAATATTGATGGGAAGGAAAGTCTCGAGATTTTTGAAACACCCTTTAGAACAAGTCTACGAGGATCAGAAAATAGGGCATTGTATGGAGAACACCGCTGTAGAGAAAATGTGTNTTTTCCAGAAAGAAATGGTCATGTTTTGGGACTAAAAGTGATGGTTGAATAAGTCAACAAGTCAACAAAATGCTGAACTTCGAAGCAAGCGTTTTTTTCTTAATTAGCCACTGACTTTTTTATAAGGAATCAATTTAAAATTTTAATGTCTCCTCAATTTTCTAAGTCCCAAGTTTTATACCTAGAATAATAGCTTGTGAACCTTGTGAAATTTGAATTGAGAAAATCGAGAGCTAGTAGCGAGACTACTCTTGTTTGCGAAATAATTTTGACAAAAATAACTAAAAATTCGAGGTAGGATGGTTTGAGTTTTCGAAGGTCCGAAGCAGTCATCAGAATGCCAAGAAGCAAGGAAATTCGAGAATGAAAACCTACCCAATTAAAAAAAGATTGACTTCGGCAATTGAAATTCGAATCTAGAAGTTTAGGACAGAAAATTATAATCTTTGTTCAGTTTGAATGAAATGATTCTCGATAAAATTTCACAATTGAGCAACAACAAAATTTTAGTTCACAGCATTCTGCTTTGAAATAGAAATGGTTTCTGTGAAGTTGATGTTGCCTTTTCTCTTAAATGTCCGATTGAATGTACAGTACCACAGTATGATTTTATTTCATTATTTCAGCAGTTGATGGATTTTCAGAATAAATTTTTTTCAACATTTTGCGCATATTGCAGGGCTTTTTGAAGCTTTGTGGGAAGACTTGTCGCCCCGATATTTACTCACATTGCTTGCTGACGATCCACTCAGGAATTCGTTTGGGTGAAACAAGCTCAAAAGAATGTCGTCATTCATGTAACCAGTTGTGACAAAGATTTCCCTTCGCGGGTTTCTAAGAATGATTGACGTTCGTCCCACTTGTCATTCTTGCATTTATGAAAATCATTGAAGGAATAAATTTCCCTTCGGCTCTCGAGTCGTCATTAACATTTTCGTGAGCACTGGATTGCGACATAATGGCATATATATTTAATAAAGGTTTAAAAAAGGGTAGGGTTATATTTAAAAAAGGATCAGATACTGTTTAGTGTATACTGTGACAGATTCAATTAATGCACCAACCACTGTATATTATTCGTCGTAAATCTTGAAAACGACACTTGAGTGGAGAATATATGGGAAGGTTAATGTGACCGGTTGACTCACGGTGTCACTTTTATGGTTTCTTGCCGTATTTTTGTTTTGCCTTTTTCAAGTTGGCGAGGATTAATCTCATCGTCCAATATTAAAAATGGAATGCTTTTATTTCCTCTGCCCGGCCAGTTCGATGAACGCATCATCGATGTAATGAAAGTTGAAGCATTTTCGGGTTATGCAATAATGACCATCGCATGATGGGAAGAAGTGAGGAGGGATAAACGTGGAACAATTGGTAGTGGAACAACATTTTGAAACCTGCTTTGTTAATTGGAACCCAATTTCTCGCGTTGATGGTGTCATCGTGTCATTGAACATGTTCGAGGAGAGGATCTGTGGTCAACCTCGTATGTTGGTCTTTTTTATGATGATATTGGAAGCAAGCTTTTTGTGAAAATTTTGACCAAAGTTTTGAAACGGTGGCGGAGAATTTTGTACGCATGAAAGCACCGGTTCTTTGTACTGGATATCCATGGAATTTTGTCATTTTGCAGCCGAAAAAGTGTGCATTTGCAAAAGAATGAGTTTACGAGGCTTATTTCCAAAATAATATTTCGATGGGGGCCGGGGAAAAGGAATCTATTCTAAAAAGAGCTCATCAAAAAAGTAAAGACAAATTTTCGTATAGGAAACAAAAAACAGGAATTAAGAAACAGTTTTTTTTCAATTCTTGCTACTACAGTATCTTGACACATTCTAACACCTTTTTTTTTTTTACTTTTTTGGAGAAACAACGTAAATTCACATCACCGAATCAATCAAAATATATTCGACGCCTTTGAATGGGCTTCGTCATTTCAAATGCAAATGGCCTTTCTGTAAAATACACAATGAAAACAAGAAGGATGCCTAAAATCTTAGTTCCGTCCAGTACATGAAACTTTTTTGAAATCCTCCGAGTCTTTTATGGAAAAAGTTTCACGGGCATGAATGAATCCTTATTTTCTCACTTCATAGGGATGATAAAATACAACCTCAAATTGGTGAACTATCTAGTAAAATTTTTACTACTTTCACATCCAGCGAAAGTATGAATATCAGAACCTTTCTTCCGTTTCTATGAGATTTTAAAGTCATCTTGAACATCATATCACCAAAATTTCCTTTTCATTCAAATTATTGGCTTAACGTTAAAAAAAATCGTTTCAGATCGTCTCAGAGAAAATGCTTTTGTTTAATTACATGAGAAGTTTTCTTCAAACTGCTTCGTCTCTGCATTCAATTTTTCGAACGTTATTGGCTAAAATTAGAATAAGGGTCAGAGGAGATTTCAGTATGTTATTGGAAAAATAACATACTCGTCTGATGAATGGAAATATTGATGGGAAGGAAAGTCTCGAGATTTTTGAAACACCCTTTAGAACAAGTCTACGAGGATCAGAAAATAGGGCATTGTATGGAGAACACCGCTGTAGAGAAAATGTGTGGTAGATGCTATCCAATTGCGTAAGTTTTTTTCATTGTTTTAATGAATGGGAGGATTCAAGGCTATTGTTTTATTTTCATTTTATTTGCGTTAGCATTCTCGTGTCGGTTTACGTTTTATAGGTTAATTGCGAAGCCGGTTTCTTGGGTGCCCTCGTTTGAGCTTTGATTTGACACTCCAGTCGAGACATGTTGAGTTGTTTCGAACCTTCTAAGGCTCTGGTCATAATTGCCTTGCTTCGAAGTTCGTGTTTCTTGGACACCTTTTGGACGGACCTTCTGAGAATTCCATTTCGTGGTCTGTTACGCGGGTATCTGCAGTGTCTTCCATTGATTTTGAAAGGGCGATTTCAATCACTGTAGTCTGTCATTTAATGCGACTTCAGTCTGCAGACTGGATAAGCATGAGAAAATGAAAGTACAGAAAAAATGCGAAGTGTTGCTGCTTCGTTGAGGAGTTCACGCTGTCGTTCGTTGACTAAATGTCATCTTTCTCTGTGTTTCGCTTCCAGGTAATTTTCTCTAATGTTGAGACGGATCAGCGATTATGAAAGTCACAGAATTTGTTTGCGCACGAAATCGATTTTCAAATTTAAAGTAGTGACGTTTCTTCAAATTTTGAAGCGTGTGAGGATCAAAAGTTGGAGCAAACAAGCTGGTAAACCGGACGTCAGTTCAGGTTGACAAATTTATGACAGTGGACTTGATGGACACCAATGACATCATCTTGCTCAAAAGGGTTCTATTTTGTATTACTGTACTTGAAAATATGCATCAGAATACCGTATTTTTTTATCTCCTCGTCGCTCGATGCAATTTGAGATAATTTTNCGTCAGTTCAGGTTGACAAATTTATGACAGTGGACTTGATGGACACCAATGACATCATCTTGCTCAAAAGGGTTCTATTTTGTATTACTGTACTTGAAAATATGCATCAGAATACCGTATTTTTTTATCTCCTCGTCGCTCGATGCAATTTGAGATAATTTTGCTCAACTAGAATATTTTTGCGAAAAAGAAACATTTGCGTTTCACGTGCGAAATTTCGTGGTGGAAAAGTCGTGGGTACAGCGCTGTACTAAGCGTTTTCTTAGCTTAATTCTAGATATTTTCTTTATAATCAACTGAAAACACGAAGCGAACTTTGAGAAAGGGTTTAATCACTTATATTTCTGCAGTTGAGAAAGAATGGTTGTGCTCATTTCATTTGGTTGATCATTTCGGAATTGAAACTCTTTTTTTTTTTGCTCTTCCGTCGCAGGAACGCAGTTTTGGTCTTATCGTGCACGATTTTCGCTGTTAAATTTTGAAAATGTCTTTTTGCCGAAGTAATCACGCGTTTTTTGTCTTCTTTTTCTCAGGGAGCTGTATCCAAACAAGACTGGTTCGATTGACAAATTGAAAGCCCATTTGTTGGAAAGCAATCAAGAGATCGCACCGCTGAAAGTTTGGCAGTTGCAAGATCTCAGCTTGCAGGCCGCGGAAAGAATAAAAGCTGCACCGAAAGACGAAGCTCTGAGCATCATGAGTCAGATTTCGCAAAACTTCCCACTTCAGGTTCGTCCAGCATGCATCCATCATCTACTGGACTTCGGAAATGTGTCACCTCTTCTTTTCTTTTTTTTTTTTGCAGAAAAAGGCATTATTTTTTGTTACTTTCTTTTTTATTGGAATTCATTCATTTGTATCACGAATATTTTTTTGATTTGTTCGAGGGATGTCTGATTTTTCACTTCGTATTTTCTAACTAAGAAACGGTGGTGAGATGAACGAATCTTTCCTACAGGTTGTCTGTGTAATTTTCCGCATTTAAAATGTTTTCAGATGAATTGATTGACCATTGCACGATCTCAGAGAATATGATCTTTCACGGTATTCTGCAAGGTCACATTCATCTAAGTGTTCCGGAGATCAGCTCAAATCTTCGCCAATGATAACTTTCTAATATTAAAACTGTCTGCAAGTTGTATTTATTGGAATGATCATCAGTTGCATTTTCTAATTAATGATAACGAAAAGTTCTCCAAAATCAGTACAGTATTTGCGGATTGCTTCACTTCTTGTTTCAAGATTGCTGGGAAACATGCTCAAATTCGTGCAAAATTTGCTGAAAAGCTTTGGAATTTAGAAAAAAATGGATCTTATTTTTAAAAACTGGTTGCAAATTTTTCGAAATGCCCACGGAAATCGAAATTCCTCGCGCTTGGGTTAGAAAACATTTTTCACGGGAATTTAGGCGATTTGTTCGTTATTTGGTAATACTTGTGCTAATACGCAAGCATTTCAAGCTACTGTATTTTTTAATTGCAATGTGTGAACTATTCCATTTCTGTACAGGCGCGATCCTTGGTCAGAACAGCTGTTCGCGATGAGCTTCGCAAAGAGGTGAAGAAAAACCAGAAAATCATTCAAAACGAAATCGGAATCCAGCCGTCGGATGCATTTTTGCTGGTCAATGGACTCACCTATGACATGGATACGATTGACCCATTTTCTTTGCTGGATTCGTTGAAAACCGAGCACAAGAAGATGGAAGGACTGCATCAACTCGGTTTGAACCAGGAGACCGTCGTCAAAATGCTTTCGTTGGACATTGGCAAGAGTAAATCCACGTCATCCAAAGGATCCCCGTCTTATGCTTTGGACATTCGGGACACGGCTGTGGTTTATGTTAATGACATAGAGAAAGATCCGTCTTACGCCAAGTGGCCGTCTCAGTTGTTGGAGCTGTTGAGACCCGTTTTTCCAGGGATGTTGAGAAGCATTCGGAGGAACATTTTTCACCTGGTAAAATATTCTTTTGGCCGAAAATTTGATATCACCTAAGATTCACGTGTACACTCGAGCTTTCAACTGAAATAGAAACAACGACATGAATTTATTTGGCGACACGGAGTTCAAGCCACTTGTAGATTTCACTGATTTTCGTGAGACCCGTTTCGTTTTTACTGTTTAGTCAAGTTGATTTTATAAACTTGAAAATCTTCGTTTACATCTGATTAACAATGAAATGTGTTACTTGTCATGATTTCCCATCAGAATGGGCGATCATATAATTTTTCCGTCACTTCCAAGTGGAGTAATTTCCATATGTTTTTATTTAAATTGTTCAAAGAAACCGCTGTGCCATTTTAAGCTTCTTGCCGTCAGGCTGAAGTAAGACATGAAAGTGGAGCATATCAGATTAGATGATTATTTTAAGAATCCCGCATAATTCGCATGTTAATCTAAAGGAAGAAGAACCGCATGTTTGTTTTGGCCCTTTGCATGAATAATAGAGATACTGGCAAAAACAACTTGGAGAATGCCGACAAACCATGTCATGCATTAAATGAAAGTAAAACACGTGAATAGATAACTACTGTATCTTGCAGAATTTATGACGCGTGGAAAAAATGGAAAAGAATATAAAGACTCGCGTCAATTTCACGCAGTTTTCCGTGAAATATTCCGCTCGAGGTCTTCAAAGTTGGACGATGAGTTCAAAAGAGAGCGAGAGTCCTCCATAATTTTCTTTCTTCAAAATGGGTTCCCGAATTTTCAAAGTTCATTTTTTTCTGAATTATTATTCCTCAATTCATTTCCACGTAGGTTTTATTGGTGGATCCCGCCGAGAAAACGAGCGCAGAGCTGGTCAAAATTGCGGAGTCATTTTACGTCCATAAGGCGCCCATCAGGATCGGATTCGTTCTCTCCGTTGACCCAAGAGAAGAGGTTACCGGCAATGATGACGCGGGTGTTGCCATGTTGCTGGGTTTCAACGCCGTTTCTTCCGTGAAGAACGCTGCTGCAGGACTTAGCTTCCTTACGGATGTGAGTTTGATTCCTGAATGGTGCACCATCAGAGTCATTAAAAAAAGCTATTTCTGAAATATCTTATGCCAACAATTGTTGGAGGTATAGTCAGCATTCGTCGGGTGCGACTCTACTTCACATTTTTATTGCGTCTTTGCGACATTTCTGGACTTGTCTTCAATATGCGATGTAGAGATGGAATAGAAGAATGAAGTTTAAGCAACAAATCTGACAACTTGTGTATAAAAGAGCTCACTGCTGCTGTCATCCTGCTTATTATTCTGCTATATAAGCTTTTCTTCTTGGTTTCAAACCAATCATCCGGGGTTCCAAAGCGTTGAAAAATTAATCAACAATAAAGCCGTATGTTCATTGCGCATATTTTTGAACAGGATCCGGGCTGACTTTGAATAATTACCGTATTTCTGTAATATGGTAATTTTTTCGTGAAATTTGCTCTGCGTAAATGGCACATGATTCAGCGATAAATTCCAGAACTGTGCAAAAATTATTTCTGGAAACGTGCGTGGGGACGATCGAGCTTATGGATGGATAGATGTCTTGTCAGTTTGCGTACATGACTTGAATAAATTAAAAAAAATATATTTTCGTTTAAAGAGTTATCTATTCAAGTATTGATATTTATACCGTACTCGTATTTTGAGACTATTATGAATAAATAAGTAGAGATCTGGTGGATTTCAGATCTTTTCCTCGGAATCCATTTGTGTGGAATGTTTCGCCCAATACGAAGTTCTCCATTACCACATTTCTTTCCGGAACTCGGTATCCGGTCGCTATGATTATTTTGGTAATGAGCCATGTATTCTGATTTTTCTTCAGGTATATGCCAAAGCAGGTGCAGATCCGGTGACTCCTGAGATAGTCCGCGAAGTGATGAAAAGGCTTCGTCCGAAAGATAACCTCGACGAGATATTCGGCGCGGATTCGACTTACGATTATGGTCGCCAATTAGCCAGAGACTTCATTTCAAGGACAGGACTCGAGCGTTTGCCCCAAGTACTGATGAACGGGATTCCATTGGAGCAGAAGCATTTAAATGCTGATGGCTTTGAGGAAGGAGCCATCATGGCTTTGTCGTCTCAAATGAACGTGTTGCAACAAGCTGTGTATGATGGGTCCCTGACCGACTCGGACAATGTCTTGGATTTCCTCATGCGGCAGCCGAATGTCATGCCGAGGCTGAATAATCGCATTCTGACCGGAGATAATGACGAAGTCAAATACGTTGATGCATCCAGCTTGTTCAGTGATCCCAAGGACGACGATTTGACTCAGAAAGTGTTCTCGAATTTTCCGTATTTCTCGTCGAAGTCTGGGTCGATGGGCACCAAACCCGTTACGGTTTGGTTGGCGGTTGATGTCAATAATCGGCAAGGGCTAGGGATTGTTCGGGCTGCTGCTTCTCATATTGTAAGTTTTCCACATTTTCTGCTCATCTGACTGTAATCTGTATCCTTTTCTTGAATTAATTTCAGGCTGGGGATCCGAATATGCGCATCGGATTGTTGTTCAACGCAGAAGATGTGAATAATGATCGTCTTGCAAAAGCGGTACTTTCAGTCATTCAGAGTCAGGAGAATCGTGTCGCAGCTGAAGTTCTCGATGCTTTTTTGACCGACAAGAATGTTAAGAAGTTTGTCGAAGGAAACCTAGAGCCTGTTCAACTGAACGTGAAGGTTGGTTGCTTTTCTTTTGAATTTGTTTCTCATCTGAGAAGCACTTTGATGGAGCTCAAATATGCGTGGGGATATCTGAAAATCCGAAGAAATGTATGGAAGGAATCCTGCCTCAAATTTTTCCATCGAGAGGAAGTTTCTTCTCATCTCATCATTGACATCAAGTTTGAAATAATTATTTAGCTGGGTATTTAGCCTCTCATCAAAACATTCCGGCCCAAACGATTGGATTCGAATATTTTTTTTTCAGGAAAAATTAGGAACGGGTCCAAGTTTTTGTTGCTTTTGTTAATTTGACAAGTACTTGGGGCTGGTAGTAAAAAATCAAGTACAATAAAGTATACAGTATATAGAAGCGCAAAATTCAATGTATAGTTCGAAAGAAAATTGATCGTGCAGTATTGTGACAGGAATTTTTGGGACGCGACAGCTCTTGACCATATAAATGCCGCAAATACAACTGTTGGAAATCAATCAAATTTTTCATGATCAAACCTGTATACTTTCTTGGCATGAAACTATTTTTGAAAATATTCTCTCTTCCATGATTTTTCTCGAACTTTGGACTCCCTCACGTGTAACAGCTCAGGAAGTATCTATATACAATACATGCACAGTATTTGAATTGTACGCCTATTTTTTTATTTGTAGGGATTTGACCTCCTGTCCTACTCAAAGGCTTTTGATGCCTTGGACATGTCTAGTATTCTCAACCTCCATCGTCAGTACTCGTCTAAGATGTTAAACGTTCGCCCGGGTCAAGCTGTGGTTATTTGCAATGGCCGTGTTATCGGGCCTTTGGGAGCGAAGGAAGACTTTGTGGAGAGTGATTTCCTTTTGCTGAGCCGATACGTGTCGTCTACGTCGGCTGATGCGATTATTCAAATGCTACTCGAGGTCAAAGCTCAAGGGAAGCAAGGGCGGACATTGAGTGACTACGTCGTTGGAGCAACGACTGTCTTACTTTCGCAAGGAGCCGCAAAAAGCAGACTGGAACTGCCAGCCCTGGTGTCTGATTCGAGGTACTGTGAATCGTTTCGTAATTACAGTACATGTATGAGCCATCATCGAGAAGCATTGTTGGGAGAAAAGCACCCAGACGAAGAGCGAAGATCGAGGACGAAAGCGCTGGCCAACACCAAGATCGACTCACTTGTGACCAAAAATCGTTTTCCTAAATCACATTGTTTCTGTTTTTTAAACTTCTGTTTTTTGTCCTCTGAAAGTAACGCACGGTTTTGTAAGTAGACCGAAACGAACCACTTTCAATTTTAAAAATCTCTGTCGTAATTGAAACACGTTCCGTGAGTCCTGCAATTCTCTGAATTTCTATGAATTCAATTTTTTTTTAAAGTTTAAGAAACATTTTTTATGATTTTCGGAATTCTGTTCCTGAAGTTGCACCATTCTGCCTGAGATATTCAAAGTCTAATCGAATGTTTTTTTTTTCGGTGAAATTTTATTTTTCTTCCCTCTGATGATGGATGACATTTTGAACATATTCCTGATTTATAAAAGGGGTTTTTCGAAGTGAGCTTCAGTGCTTCGATCAATACTTACTTCGGAGGAGAAAAGAGGAGATTGAAAATACGTTGATAAAATCGCATAAAGCAATTAGTCGAGGATGCTTTTCTCCTTATTATAGTGCTTCTTGCATGAATGCGTTTTATTCTATCGTCATTCCTACTTATGTAAATACTGTATAGTCAATATAACGCCGTTTTTCGTATTCCTGCAGCACGGTCCACTTATCGTCGCAAGTGGAAGGGGAACCCTATTTGGACATCGTCGGTATTGTGGATCCGTTGACGCGAGGTGCCCAATTGATGGCTTCTTTGGTGTCGACTGTGATGAAAGTGTTGCCGAGCAAAGTTCGACTGTACATGAATTGCGTGGAGAAACATTCCGAAATGCCGATGAAGAGCTTCTTTAGATACGTTCTGGCGTCGGAGCCGGAATTTGAGCCCGAGACTGGATCACTCGTGGCCCCTGTGGCCAAATTCTTGCATTTGCCAACCGAACCGATTTTGACGATGGGATTGAAGATTCCGGAAAATTGGCTCGTCGGTCTTGTGAGAAGTCCGTATGATTTGGATAACATTAGGTTGAAAGACGTCGAAGGCGGGGTTTATGGGTTGGTACTTTTCTTTCTTCGACCTCTGCTTTACAAAATTTTATTTTTAATTTCAGCAGAAAGTCAGAAGTAAGGCGAGTCTTACGTTGTTGAATTCGCCTGAAAATTTTCGTATCAATCTATATAGTCGCAGAACTTGTGCAACCATATTCCTCATGCTTGAAATTTTGAATGATCGTAAAAAACGTTGTATTTATAAAAATAATCCTGAGCAACATCAAGTTTCATTGATCTTGAATAATTTAATAATTTTATCTGATGGGCCACAGAGAATACGAATTGGAAAATCTGCTACTGGAAGGACATTGCTTCGAAAGCGGAACCGGAAATCCTCCGAGGGGATTGCAGTTCACCTTGGCTGCTGAGAACCAGCCTATTGTTTTTGACACGATTGTGATGGCAAATTTGGGGTATTTTCAACTAAAAGGCAGTCCTGGTTCTTGGATTCTCAACTTGCGAGAAGGCAGATCTAGCGAACTTTTCCAAATCTCCAGGTAATTCTGTTTAGCGATATTTGAGGGAGGAGTGAAGTATTCGGATTTGATTTTATCTTTTTGTCTTCAAGTTACGATGGAGTTGAAGTGAAGCCTGATTCCACTGGTGTCAGAATTCTGATGTCATCTTTCCGAAGCAACGTTGTTCGAGTCAAGGTTCAAAAGAAGCCCGGAATGGAAATGGCGGATTTACTTGCAGATTCTGATCAAATGGACGAAGATAGCGCGGGACTTTGGAATAGAATCACGGATTCAATTTCCAAGTATGTTTGTCAACCTTCTGAAAACGTTCATTCTTTAACGTCCTAGTTTTTGGCTTTTTAACCTAAACCCTTAATCCAGTTTCCATAATTTCTATGTGCGTATGTATCAGAAAATTTGCGTTCATTTCGTCAGAATCCCGATCCTGGGGGAAATGCTGCGAGACTTGGGAAGTCAGTTGGCGGGTATTTACACATTCGCCGAAGAGAAATTTCTCGCATATTTCGAGTAAGCTTTGTAGTATGGTTTCGACTCATATGGTCTCTGAGCACACCAAGCAGTTTTGGTTCTCTTGGTTTTTCGTCACTTGGAACTTTACGTTGGTGTTTTCATCAGTTTCCGAGTTTGTCTGTTGGCATATAGTTTTGTTTGTTTGTGCAGATGCTTAATTTACACTAGCTTGGAGGGTACGTTATTTTTTTTTAATTATGATTTTGCTGATTTTTGCGGAAAGGTTCAAATTTATAGCGGGTTTGTATATTTTTTCACAGCTCGTTGTCGACTGGAAAGAAAGAAGATAAGGATGATGAAGTAATAAACATCTTTTCTCTGGCGTCCGGGCATTTGTATGAACGCTTTCTGAAAATCATGATGCTGTCAGTTGTGAAGCATGCGTCTGTTCCTGTCAAATTCTGGTTCTTGAAAAACTACCTTTCGCCTTCCCTCAAAGTGAGTTTTCTTTAAATCGTCGACTTTCGGGGACTAATATTCTTCGACATTTCGATTTTTTATTGAAATTTCGATTCTTGTGTCCCTGTCAATAGGACTTCCTCCCGCACATGGCTGCGGAATATGGATTCAAGTACGAGCTTGTCGAGTACAAGTGGCCTCGTTGGCTTCACCAACAAACCGAAAAGCAGCGCTTGATCTGGGGTTACAAGATACTTTTCCTCGATGTTTTGTTTCCTCTTGATGTCAAAAAAATTATTTTTGTGGATGCCGACCAGGTAAAATCTCCAAGTACTTATTTTTATGCACAGTGTTAAACTACATTCAGACTATACTTCAGGTTGTTCGAACGGACCTTAAAGAACTCATGGATCTTGATTTAGAAGGAAATCCGTACGGGTATACACCATTTTGTGATTCAAGAACCGAAATGGAGGGATATAGGTAAACTTGCAAAGATATGACTTCGAAATCTGACGAGTGAACGAATATTCACGTTTTTTTTTTTTTTTGTCCTCAGGTTTTGGAAACAAGGGTATTGGCGTTCTCATCTGCAAAACAGGAGATACCACATTTCTGCATTGTATGTCGTTGATCTCAAGAAGTTCAGGCGTATTGCTGCTGGTGATCGTCTACGCGGTCAATATCAAGGATTGAGCCAGGATCCGAACTCTCTCTCGAATCTGGATCAGGTCAGGCTTCTTCGTCGAATTATCTGCATTACTTTTTTCATTCACGTTCGATCCTTACATTTTGTTTTTTGCAACATGCTTTTTGTCAATAGGATCTTCCGAACAACATGATTCACCAGGTTGGCATAAAGTCTCTGCCTCAGGAGTGGCTCTGGTGTGAGACCTGGTGCAGTGACGAAACCAAAGCAGGAGCGAAAACTATTGACCTTGTGCGTATTATTACTTTTTAATCGGTTGTCTGGAAATTTGATGAGCTGCATTATAATGTTCAATCTGGATCATGGAATTTCCCTGCTTTACCCGTTACAATAACGAATAATTTTAGATATCATGGATATATCTGGTAATACAGCATCTCAATTTTACGTGGGGGTTATTTGAATTCACAGTACCCAGATCGAACTTCGGATGACTTTTTAGTAATATTTTTGGGTGTCCTGTTGATACAGTTATTTGTGTACAATGCGTCTCTAATCCTCGCCCTGCAGTGCAATAATCCGAAAACCAAAGAAGCAAAGCTTTCTGCTGCTATGAGAATTATTCCTGAATGGAAATCTTACGACGACGAGATGAAGGCTCTTCAAGAACGCTTAGTGAAAGGACATGGGAACACCAGAAAATCTGGGTCTGCTAGGACTGCTGACGAAGGTTTGTTCAAGTTATTTGCATAATTTCTGTCGATATTTGAAAGCCAGCGGTGTGTCTTTATTCACCCTTTGGTTTTTCTTTTTAGGTGTTGGAACAGCCGCGCATGGAGTGGACGTTCATTCGGAACTTTGAGTTTTTAGCCATTTTCGTTTAAGCTTGGGAATTTTGTTTCGTTTTGAAAACTGTTTGTTATCCTCGGATGCATTCCGTGACTTTTTTTTTTCTTGCTTCAATTTTGCTATCTTTGGTTTTTCGTTCGCGAATGCGATTGCTCATGTTTCAGTAGCATATTTCAAGAGATGAGTTATTTTCTCGTTGAGAATAATGTGGCAATATAAGATCTTTCGAGCGTTGTTCTCCCCAATTGTCATTCGTCGAGAACGATTGCCTGTATTGCTGTGAAGAAAAACAAAAGTTGGTTTTTTCGAAACGATCTTATTGGTTCTTGAAAAATTATGGGATTTTTTGAATCGAGAACTAATTGCACTTTCGATTTTCAGAACAGCATATTTTGGATGCGGAACTCCGAGACGTTTGTAAAATGGCTGGATATTTTGAAAAACAGGTTTGTTTTTAAGAAAGTTTTCGGTATATTTTTCTGCTCCTTTCGATGCATGATTCTGGTGTTCGTTGCAGAGATTTGAACTGTGTGCGCTGCATGCGCTGAATAACTTGTTCCAGAAACAGGAATTCACTCGACAAGAGTTGGATGACGTCTGTCGAAATCTGGATCCGGACTCCTTTCTGAATGCGCATAAATCCTGGATTCCGGGTTTCGGCAATTACGATTACAATGTTATTGCTGTTGCTCTTAAATCGAGGGGATATTCGCTGAATTGGTTTGACTCAAGAAGGTTTGTTTCAAATCAAGATTGAAGGGGAATGCTGCTTTATACTGCATTTCCGAGTGTGATTGAGGATGATTTTAATCCGTTCAAGTGTGAACTTTGTCTTCAAAATATGTTTACCGAATTTTATGCAAAGATGCAAAAGTAAACTTTACTTTCAGGTACGATGGGGTGAAAGTATGAAGTACGAGTGAAAACACTCTTCATTTTCTTTCTCGTGAAATTAATCTTGGAATCAATCCCGTGTGAAAATCATGTCGCTCATCGTCGTAGGAGAAAAAAGTAAACCGATACTTTCTCAAATTTCCATGTTACGTTATTGAAGTAATTTCTTTTTTGAAAATTTATATGACTGCCCTAACATGCACGTCAGAAAGATGTTCCATGAGTTTGTGAAGTATTGAAATGATTTCGAATCATGAACACTTTGCGCACGAATTTCAGGAAAGAACAATTCGAGGATTCAATTCCCTATGAATGTATTCGTTGAAACATTCCATATATCACTTAATTTCTGTGAGTGGAGTAAATATCGTTTGACTCGTTCGATAATCCAACGTTTCGTTCGTGATTCTAATATTTTCAGATCACGAATTGAGGGTTCGTGTCATTGAATAGAGAAAATTTTCTCACCTCATTTGTTTTTTTGTGCATTTCAACGGTTTTTCCGGTTAACCTGGAATTATGTTTTTCAGAGATCCGTCTGAGATTTGCACGGGTGACGATGCGTTGCTTGGTTTGATAGCAAATATATCTTCCAACTTGAAGATTGGACCAGTCGAGATTCCTTTTGCAAGACGTCATTGGGTCGCAATCCGCGACCTGAAAGGCATGGAAACCGGATATTATTTGTTGGATTCCAAACTTCCTGAGCCTAAATTTATAGGCAACGTGAGTTAAACCGGACGGAACATACCAAATTGGACTGATTTGTGAACAGTATTATCTCCTCTGTACTTTTTGAGCTGTATATAGATTAGCGGAAAGAATACTTATAATCTTGAATTATACTTCATTGATGCATGCTTTTTTGGCTATAGCAGTTTTATGACCATTAATTACATTTGAGAGAAACACAGTGCAGTACTATTGGGAAACGTTTCACGTGCGTGATTCAGCAACCTTTAGATTTTGATTCTTGCGATTTGAATTTCTTTATTCGAGGAGATCGGATTTTTTTAACATTCGTTTTAATCCTGTTTGAACTGAGTTATTCGATCCTCGTCATTCATGATTTCTGGATCAAACCGAGAGATTCAAAATGCGAACTTTTTCAAGTCTGGCAGGTGTTCGACTTTAAGAAGTTCGGAATCTTGAGTAATTTCTGTAACTGTTGAAAATATTATAGTCAGCATTCCATTCTTCTGTGTGGTCCACAAACAGCCTGATTTTGATTCTGTTGGAAAAGATTTATTACCAAAATCCCATTATTTCTTTGCAGAAAAATGATCTCGTGGAGTTCCTCAGAGAATGGATGCTTGATGGAGATAAACAAGTCATGTTCGTCCTGAAAGATGACGACGACATTTCTCAGTCTAGTTCGTGACGCATTTTATCGAATTTCTTAGCTTTATTATCGTATAGCTTCAACCGCGAGAAAAATCTGTCCATGTTATTTTATGCTTCTTCTTCGCGGATCTGCATTGGGTTAATTCTTGAGAGAGATGATGTCTGAACTTTCTAGTTTTATGAAGACACAGTTTCGTAGTGGCCGCTTATTTTTTGAGCTTCTTGTGAAGTTGTAAACGTATCGTGTAAGAAGTTAGAAACCGTGGGTCGAAGTTGTTATAGGAGTCGAAACACTTGAGGACTTCTGCTCACACAGTTTTTAGTACAAAATGTGTTCAGAGAAAGGACGAAGGGTGAGAAGCGCTGCTATTCCGGTGTGAAATTTGACGAGAGTGATTCATATAGGATAAGAATTTTCAATCAAAAAGCTTTGTAAACTGAGAAATCTATAGAAGTCTCAGATATAGCGGCATAAATGAATAATTGGGTATTATAGAAGCGAAGTTCTCTTATTTATTCGTATTATCTACGAAATTTGGCTGCGTGTCAAATGGAAACCAGAGACTGTTTTTTCGATGTTCGATGGATGTGGAAACATTGAGAAGGTGAAATAAAATTAGGTTTGATGTAAATTTTCAAGATGAATCGCAATGATTGAAGAACTGCTGGTGGTTTGTTCTCCATAATTTGCTGAGCCTAATGTGTTGGGAAAACAGAATTAGCATGTGAATGAGAATTTTGTTGTTGTTCAACAATTACTGCTAATATTCTCTGGAGCAACAAAACAAAGAATTGTTTGGAGAATTCCGAACCTATTGCAAAATGCTGTCGGAAAAATCGATAGAGCGCGAAGATTTTCAAGTTTTTCGTGAAGCTCTTCGTGATGATTTTTTCCGCTCCATTTCCAACTGTGACAAAGCGCGAACCCTGCTCTATATATATATACTCTGGGAAGTGAATTTTCAAACCACGATTTTGATTTGCAACATTCTGCCTTTGTTTCGTCAGATCAAACTTTTTTCACGAATACAATAACACACCGTTATACCGCAAGCAAAACGAGCGTGCGCATCAATTATAACCGAAGGACAAACAGAAACCGGATGCAACCTGGAAACCCAAGTTAAAACCTTTTTTTTTTCGCGCATTCCACGAAATTCTCTTCCTTTTTCTCAGGGCCCACACCGATAAAATCATCTTGCCGAAATTTGGGAGCGACGATACGCGTTACTTCAAAATATAATCCGCGTTCGAGACACACACACCCCAATTTTGTTTTTTAAATATATTACACATGATCGAACATCGTTTTTATTCTTACGAATGCGCGTATGCAAAAGAAAAGCCGATTTCAAAAGAAACAAAACTTCTGAAGTAGTCGAAATCCGTCCCATCAAGATGCGAAGGTCATAATAAGCTTCTCTTCGGGGTATGCTCTTCACTTCCTTTTCCAGCCCCCGATGTATTCAATCATGTTCTCGTAATTCTCCTGTTCGTCTTTCATCAGAAGAGCATCGAGGCAGGAGAAGAAGTACGGGTTGTTGAAGCAGCGAGATCTGACATTATATATGAGGAAAAACAAATACTCATGTATATCATCCAAAATGTGATCCAGCTGATATGTGACAAAGGAAAAATGATTCTCTTCTTTTCTTCTGTCTCAATAACATGAGAATGAAATGATTGGTAAGTCTTTTCGTGTTATTCGAAAGTATGAAGATTGCTCCCCATCGCGATTTCGTGCGAGGAAAATATGTACAGCCGAACGTGCGTCGAAGAAATGGTCTAGAGTTGAAAATGCGTAAATGGAATCCTGCTCACGTTTCAATAATACAATTGGTATACCCTATAATAAAAAGTCTTCTATTTTACTTGCATTTATCGGTGAGATAAAGAGCAGCAGTTCATAATAGAGGGAAATTATGCATGTTCTTGTAGAAAAGTGTCGAGGGAGCATTGGTGCAAGCAGGAAATTGTGAAACATCGCAGTAATTATCAACATTTTCCTGATAAATAAAGAAATTCACTCAATTTCAAGGAGCAAGATTCTTCTGAACTTGGAAAAATTGGCATAAAAAGTGAATCCAGTTCGCGATAATAAATGCATGAAATCTAAATTAAATTTCGACGATGATTTTTCTGTTTAAAGCGTCAGCATAAGGCACAAATCGAAGAGTTATTCTTCGGCGAAAGTCTTTGTTGGGGCAACATTCTCGCAATATTCAACGGTATCAATAAAGATGCTCCAAATCATGAAAGAAATCCTCGCATAATGGACGTCTTGCACAATGACTCATGCCTGATGTGTACTTATATTTCTGTTAGGGTAGATCTGTAGAACACTGCTTCGGATAGTAAGAAAGTGCATTCATGAAAGAAAGTTCCCTTTTCCTTTTTACATCGAAGTTGAAATCGAAAATTTGGCCATCATAATTTTTCGAGTCAATGCTGAGCAATTTTGCATGTTTTCCATCGTCGTTATCTCAGTCAATTGAATCTTTTTGTTGCTATTTAAATTGTATTCCATGTAAAGTAAACGGTGTTCTCCAAGCGCAGTAATTTATTCGGGATCGTATCGTGATAAAGAACCTTTTCTAGAGACATTTCAGTGAATAGTGAAGCCATTTCACCATGAATCTTTTGCATGAGTATACATACGTGTCAGCAACCGGAGCTTTTGATTGTCAGAATTATCTAGCTATTGTGCTGTATATATAGACAAATTTTGAATTACTCGGATGACAGCTGAGAATTTTCGGACAAAAGTTCATTCTTATATACATATATATACCGAGAAACCGATTATGCTGCTGATTGAATTCAGAGCCGAGCAGGTATTTTGAAAATTATTTCAAAAAAATTGTACTGACCGGCAGAGAGTGGGAATGTCGAGGTCTTGGTAAAGTCGGTGGCAGCCTTCGCAGACGCCCTCCAGCTTGGAGAAGAGGGTCTTTTCGTACATGCCCTTGCATTTCATGTCCTGGAAGCTCTTCTTGGTCATAGTGTGCATCAGAGGACCACCAGAAGAAGTTGGCTTGTACACAGCTGCTGCTTGAGACAGGATCATTGCCAGGACGAGGACGACGATTGCGATCATTGAAGATTCCTGCGAAAATCAACGTCAGTTAAGATTTTCACTTCATCAAATATTCACTTGAAATTTACACCGTGAAAAAAACATCAATTTTTCGCAATGATCCATCAAAGAAAAATCGATTTTTCTTTGCTGGATCAAAATGGTATGCTTTGCTCTCTGAGATCAATACATTGAAATAATCCGAAGTTAAATTTACACTTTGAAAGTTTACAAGAGTTTGAAGGGTTTCAGGAGAATATTAGACTCTTAACTGAAGCTTTTGAGTCGGATATCCAAATCAAGATCACTCAGATTCAGTAGAATTTAGACGTGATGGAATGAACCTTTGGATCCGCTCGGAAGAAAATTTCTCAATTTCTCAGACTCCACGTGGAAAATACGTTTTTTTATTCGAATAATTATGACGATTATCTCTACACTGTAAAATTCTATCTAAGTCTGAAACTCAAAAACATTTGTCTATATTTTCAAATTTTGTACAACTTTTCCAGTTGCTTTTAAAGAAATTTTTCTCAGAATTCCGAAGAACACTGTATATATTTTTTTTTTGAGAAGCGTAGATAATTACATAATTGTTCATTCGTTTCATTTTTCCAATTATCTGATTAGAAATACTCACCGACAAGGCCATGTCGAATATCGGTTTTGTTTGCTGTATATAGGAAAGTGACTTTTCCAACTGTTAACGGGGAATCTGCGAAAAAGCTGCAGGAATACATTTTGGTCAGTTAGATTTACTGTTTATATATTTTGCAAACGGATTTTCATGAATTACGCAAGTACAGAAAATGCACATTTTTTCGAATCTTAATCGCTTCCCTGAAGTTTTTTGAGGGAACTCATGATGTTTCTTTGAAACATGGTGAGCTTTTAGGCAAAATACTAAACTGTATTTTTTGATGATGAATATAGGTATCTGCCTTATTAATCGCACACATCTCAACCAAAAATGATCAATATAATTTAGGAATTACTGCTTGAATGTCATGAGTACAATTAAAATATGCATCTGAATTATACCATTCTTCTAATATTTTAAAGTAATTCTTTATTTTTCACGCAAACCGTTTTTTTTATTCACTGGGATTTCGAACAAGAGTCGTCTTCATCCATATTTTAAAACTTGTCCAAAATCACAAAATCAATTTTGTACATGTGGGAAATCGAGAACTTCAATCTCAAAATTACCGGAAGTATTGCAGCCTGCAAAGATAATTTCCGCTGAATGTTCTGATGTTATGTTTAATTCAGCACTGCCAACAATTTTACTTGAATGATATCAAAAATATCCATGGCAGTTTTGGGATTATTTCGTATCAGCCGTAATCTTAAAATATTCCATAAGTTGTGATGAATTTTGATTTACGATATATTTCGCTATACAAGATTAAAAAAAAGCTGTTTAGAATGATCATTTTGACAATCGATTCAATTCCCAAAATATTTGGTTTATGAAACAAGTCTCCTATATACAGTATATTTTTGCAATATATTTTTGATATTTTATTTTTGTGGGATATATATTTTGATATTTTCAGAAATTCTCCCGTCTTGAAACGTCATCTGAAAATTATTCTTGGTCGAATATTTCGTTGGACAAACGCTCTCTTGAAAATTCCATGAGACGGAGACGGATTTTATTTATGCCGAGGTCATCGATTAATTTTTCACAAATAATTTTTTTAAGATGCTCGGTAATATCGTTTTTTTTTTATGCTCGGTACTATCGTTATGCTACAGAAAGAAGGAATTTTAGCAAGACCACGCTTTCAAACAGGGGTTAGAAAGACTGTTGTGGGAAGTGTTTGCCCGGCAATGGGCGAGAATGCAATGAAACCACGTCGACGAAGCAGCCCGTATTTATGCGAAACAATGAGCGCTAAAATTGTTTGCCTTTCTCTCAATCCCCCGTCGTTCGTCGCAGCGTCGACGCAAAAAAGACTCCTCTTCGTTTCATATATACGTCGCTTCTCAATTCATGTCTCTCGCAAATTTGCCCTTTTCAATCGTCATTTCTTGGGGTAAATTGCGTTAAGAAACACCATGCTGGGGGTCCTGGAAGCTAGGAAGTGGTTTTTGTTGTTGTTGATTTAGCAGAACAGTCCGGTGGATAACCCGAATTGGCATTTTCGAAAGCGAACCCAGCTGAGAGAAGCAGCCTAAATTTTTGCGGAGGTTGACGGGGTTCAGTTAGTATATACAACAAGGATAATCAAGTTAACTATAACTAAAGGACACTCACATGACTGGAGATAATTAGATAATAATCTTGAGAGTATGTGAATAGGAACAACATTTTTCTACATTTTTTGCAGTTCCTGTTGTCTGTTCGTTTCCCCATGACTTATCTGTTCCCAACTCAGCTGAAGTCGCCGATTTTGCTCACGAAAGAATTCCAGCATTCTGAAATTTCTTGAAGTATTATTTTGGGCTTCCCTTTTCTCCCAAACACACGAATATATACCCAAGAAAGAGGGCTGGGAAAATATTAAATTTAAAGATTGCTGAAATCGATTACTGTCAGTCTAAATTTAAGTTCAAGAAAAATACTAAATCATGTTCAGAAAATGTACCACCGCTAAATTTTCAGGCCCGTCTTTACACCACAATTCTACGTACAGGTAATTCAGAAGACGTGGAAATTCAGAAATTTGTGATCATAAATTTTGTAACTATTGTGAGAAGATTTAAGATTGAAAAGTTTCAAACTATAAATATTTTATTCGCAAGTATATTTCGTTTAGAAAAATTAAGCTCTAAATCTGAAAGATAACGGTGTGTTGATTTCAAAGCTGAAAATGGACTGGAAGTATATGAGTGTATGATTATAATTTTTGTCCTGTAATATATGTAAATATTTGGTCACGCAAAGAAAACGTTAACCGCTTTGTTTTTAGTGCGGAAGTGAGTTTTTTGTTTGCTCAGTCAGGGCTGATATTCAAAATTGTTCATGAAATTCCAGAGGAGACTTGACACCCCCAAGTTCGTTTTGAAAAATGTAAGTACTGTACAGTACAGTACTTTTTCTGGTCCCCTGGATTTGATTGAAGAGTCCGCCTGCATTTTATCCTGAAAAAATTGCCATTTCCTCCATCCAAAAGATCCTTAGTAAAAACTGTTGTGACGATATTCATATTGGTAGTCTGGTACTGTACTAATAATCATGATTTCTCATACTTGAAAAGCCCGTGACTGACAAAAAGAACTGGTGAAACCACAACACATATAAAAATAAAGGCAAAAGTTGACTTTCAAATTTCATTCTTCTCCCCCTTTTCAATATACTGTACAGTAAATTACAGTATTTCGTCCGTTTTGTGGCAGTACTTTCTCGCGATTTTCTTTTATAAAAGTACTGTGATTTGAGTTGTTCACGTCACCTCGTCTTTCATTATTATTGACTTGTTTGGCAAAATTCGGCATGGCTCCTATGTAACCTTGTTGAACAACAAATCAGGAGATCGTGGACTATCTCTAATAGAGTTCAAACCAAATGGAACCCCTGACCCAGAACATTTCTGAATAATTCACAAAACATATAGTCGTCCAATCGCTCACGGTTTTTATTTCGATACGCTT
>CAJPEX010001238.1:28415-55076 GCA_905338405.1 Notodromas monacha | reverse complement strand
CCCACTATGGTATTTCCGACCGGTGGCAGTATTTTATTATATTCTGCCACAATGTCTTTTTTGTTGCAGCTGGCCATTGCATTTTTATATATTTTTTCAACAACTTGCTTTGCAATTGTTCCCAGAGTGCAAATCGGTTCACGATCTTGCAATGCTGGTAAAAATCGGGCCAATGCGTCGTCACCTTCCTGTGCACCGACAGCAACAATTTCCTCATCTTGAGGTATACCACGCAACAGCGCTCGATCCATAAGCTTCTCCAACGGTTCGCTTAGGATGGGATCCTCTATCGTATCTATATTCGATAGGGAGTCTTTATTAATTTTTGTCATTGTAAATTATTTTTGTTTAACTTGCCTTGTTCGTTTGTATCTTCTGAGTTTTCATCATCACTGATATGATGTACTTCTGTAAAAGTTTCACTCATTTTGTTTCTTTTTCTTTCTCTGTGTGATATAAAATATCTCCATTATTCACTGTTTTTTATTTTTATACTTCACGAAAGGTTGGCTTTTAAGAACACTGGTACACATTTGTACTTGCAGTTTTTTGCTATTGCCACCCTTCGCAAGGGGTGAGTCCACGCGAGAGTTGTCGCTCCCGCGAGGTTCAAGTGGGTTCTGACGCTGGGGGGATCCTTACAGGGGAAGTGGTTCAATATTCGCAGTGAAGGGAATTTGGTTAGGGTGTAGTAACAAGGGTTCATTTGCCCAAATAGTCATCAACTTCCACCCTTTCAAAACACATAATCAACTGACTCGTTTTATTGTTTTTCTCTTTTCTGTAGTAAGACAATCATTGCCAAAAAGGAAGCCTTCAAGTTAGGATGGTTTCTAATGCATTTTTTCTTGGGGGACTTCAGATGGAGACTTGAAGAAAATGGGACTTATGCAAAGGTATTTGACTTGAAAAGTTTTGACTTATCAAAGTTCAACTGTAATAACATTTAAAATGTTAATACAGCAGTGGATTCTCAAACAGTCAACCAAACTTATTTCAACAATTGAGGAACATTACAAGCTGGCATTTTTGACAATAAACTTTTGCATACCTGAGAACATATTTTTTGCAGTTCAACCTCTCCAAGTCAAATTTCAAGGGACCAGCAGAAAAAATTGAGTCAGGGAGGTTTCAAGTTAGGGAAACAAGTATTTTTGTTGTGGGAACCATAAAAGAATGGCAGTATATTGTAAATGGTGATATTTTGGGCCTTAAATTGCTTGCCAAACAAGTTGACAAGATACTGAACTTGAAAGCAAGGTTTTGTTTGCCCAATCAGTCTTTCACATCCTTTCAAAACTCATCAATTTACCGTTTATTACATCTCTCTTTCCTGGGTCAAGAAAATAATCACCAAATGGCTTCAGTCATGTAACTTGGGTGGTTCAGAAGCTGGGAGCAACCGTAATTATTATTAGAAGGAAAAGTTGGGATCTCACGGCTGTTGTTCCAGTGATGAAAGTGGCGGAAATTAGGAAACTTTATTGAGATAAATGTACATCGTATGCAAGGAAAGCAAAAGAAATTTCCAACTTTTCCTTGTACGCGTGACTTCAGGCAAAGGGGCAATTCAATAAATTGCGCAAGTAGAACGTGACTGATCCGCTTTTCCCCTAGTTCTGTTT
The DNA here is from genome assembly GCA_905338405.1 of Notodromas monacha. Taxonomy (NCBI): domain Eukaryota; kingdom Metazoa; phylum Arthropoda; class Ostracoda; order Podocopida; family Cyprididae; genus Notodromas; species Notodromas monacha. Next base: position 53,451 of record CAJPEX010001238.1, on the reverse strand, counting down.
CATATGAAGTGTTCATCATAGAAGTAAGACAAGTGTATAATCAGCCATTAGCAACATGATGAAAATTTAAGATTGAATGGCCCTAATGAATGTTATTTCCTGATGTACCGTAGTTCCCAGAATATCTGGAAATACTTGAACAAAGAACATTTAGTAATAATTCCGTGTACTCATATTCAATCCTAATTAATTGAATTAAAAAGAAAATGATCAATCTGTATTATTTAAACACATACATTGAGAAAACCTTCACCTTATGTAGCCAAAGAAAAGAAATAGCCTGTATAGTTATTTTTGAGCCAAAAACTTGTTCTGAGAAGTGAATGAATGCCATGTTGGGTGGATTTTATGTAAGTGCATACGCTATATAATAATTCGCATTGGAGATTTTGCAACCCATATAGTTTAGTCGTCCAAATAATCCCCAAAATTTGTTTATTCCATTATCAGCCCAGGCTGACTGTTGTTTACCGTTTTTGAATCAAAAGTTGCCTTCATGCGAAAAAAATGAACAAACCCTCTCTGTCATCATGAGATGAGAAAGAACCCAACTCCATCTGACACCAGTCCACCCAACAACAGACATCATATTTTTTGCATGTTACAGATGAATAAATACATACAGCATTATACCATAGCATCAGCAACTTATATCAGTGAAGTATATATTATAATTCGGTGGCACCTGTACGGCAGAGTCTAAATAATATAAACAAATTTACCCTGGGGTTCCAGAATAAAAACGGATGCTCTGGTGCTTTTTCCTAGGCTGCTAACAGAATCCCCCGTGACGTCTGAATTGAGATTGAACGAAGCTCAGCTGCCGTTGTACCTGTTCCAGTTCCTGTCCTTAATCGTATCTCGGATTTCTTCTTGGATCAGACAAATTTCGAAAAAAAATGAGCAGCAGAAACAGGATTCCGCATTTTTGCCGAGAACCACGCAAAGTATTCGCGAAGAAGTTTGTCAGCTTTTAAAACCTCGTTGAGCTGGTATTTTTTATTATTTAATTTTTAGTCTACCGTATTTCAGTCGAAACGTCCTCATCTGTACACAGAAAATCGCACGACTTTGTTTTTGACTTGGTTTCTCCAGTGATAATTTAAACTTTTCAATGTGGTTTTTGTAGTGTTAACTCCAATTCTTTTTTTTTTCGTTCCTTGTCCCCAAAAGCCTGAAACCAGATCGACGAAATTACCAGATGTTCATGCCTCAAAGGAATCATCATCAGGCAAGTTCAATGAAAACTCGTCAGTTATTCTGAAAGAAACATTCAAGGACTATTGTTGACTTCTTATTTTATTTTTTACGGCCTATTTCTGAGAAAGATTCATAGCTGAAATAATAGTGCCGAAAGAATTTTTAATTTTTTTTTGTTAAAGTTGACAAGAAAAGTTTGATGCTGCGCTTGTTGTGACTTTTTTATTGGCCTGAAAATAATTGCGTCAGCTGCTTGCTCTGGCAACAGCTGCCTTAGAAATTAGTCCTTTTTATGAGTTCGTGGTCCCATGATAAACAGCTCGTCTATCTCAGATTAGATATTGAGAACCAAAATTCATTTTAGTTCATGATAACAATTCACTGTGTCTGCTTGAAAAAAAAAAACATCCCCAGAGATAGATGGATGAGGCATTGCAGATGGGTGTCAGGGGTTTATATTTTCTGGAATTTCATGCAAAGAGGCCAGCACCAAAGTTGAAATTCATCTTAATATCACTTGTCTCTAGTTTTGCAGTACTGACTTTCCGGAAATAAGCAAAGAAACTTGAGCATCTGTGGATCAGGAAAGTATATTGCCGCATAAGTTATCCGTTGAAGGGTAGTTTTTAGGCAATTACAATTTCTTTTATCTGAAAATTGAAGAACTTAAATAGGAGAGAATAAAATGATTCGGGATTCCGAATAATTAATTCAGGCAAAACTAATGAAACTTGTCCCTTAGATAATTTTATTTTGGGAATTTTTTTGCATCGATTGCTGCCATTCAGGTTGAACCTGACTTTGAGGTGTTCAATTCTAAATGAAAGTCAATTTGGATATATCAAAGAAGCAAGTATTGTAAAAAGAAAGAACACAGAAAAATATGTGTACTGTATGCGCATTATAGTCATTTTTTTTTTTGCCTTGTTAAGTTAGTCAGATTCGTTATGGAGAGATTGATTAGATCATGTTCATATCCGGGTTAATTTATGTCAGTTTACTATATTTGGAAATATGCCTATTTTGCTTCTTCCGTTTTATGTTGTGACCGAAATTGCATTTTCGAGCGCTTAATGTTGAGGGAGCAAGTGCGGAACCTTCAAAAATCTGCAACGATCGAGTTTAGTGCGAACTTGGCTGAAGAAGCCGTTGTATTGTAAATCACAGATGGAAATTGGTCGTGAGAGCAGACATTTTTCAAAACCCTTTTTAAAAAAATTTTAATTTACCGCTCACTAACGGAATTCTTTTCCCTCATCTGCAGAGAACTGCTGCAAAATTGACCATGTTGCTTTCAGAAGCAGACCGACACCCGATATTTGCTGATCAAATATCACACAATACCCAATCGGAAGTAGCGTGTGAAACAATCATGAGAGGCTCCCAGAGAAAATTCATTCATAATCCGAAATGAAAGAAAGACTAAGACGATGAATCAACGTAGATGTTCTTACACCAAGGATGCCACTGAGGACTCTTGGAATAATCAACTCACATAGGCCCAGGACATATCAGGACTCACGAGTTCCCTACTCTACCCGTTCAAACGAGGAAACATCCAGATGAAGTCGGCGGTTCAAGGGTGTCCTTTCGAGGAACTACACCTTTTTGCAGTCGGTAGAACCAAAAGGTCTTTTTTTACGAGACACCATTTGCAATAGTTTAGATCAGTTTTCCCCAACCTTCTTGGGCCAGCAGACCTGGAAATTTTCATAATGTCTTTGTGCTGGACTGGCTAATTTTCAAAAAACCTTCTGTGGACCAGCAAAGTTCTATAAAATTTTTCCACACTCAAAAAAGGATAGCCTGAAATACTTTATGGCAGGGATTCAAAAAAGTTCGCTGCCGAATTGGAAAAAATCAAGTTGAGAACAAATGAAGAAGTTTGGTGGAATGTTTTCAAAAAATCAGAAAGGTGGGCTTGTTCAAACATTTCTCAGAATGAAAAATGTAAATAATTTATTTCATCTTGTGAAAAATTGTTCAAAGTATGTGTAACATCCTTCATTGATGATTGTGATGAATTTATAATGCTTGAGAAAAAGTCTCATGGAGTGGGAAAATAATTACATGGGTTATCGGGGAACACTGGTTTAGATAATCTTCCTGGTTTGAGTCCATACTCATAATGGATCTTTCTGCAAAGAAGTAATTAATTTCCATGGATTCATGTAATGAAAATGACTTGTTTGTATGACTTTTTGATCCGAAAGTTTGGAGAAAAATGTCGGGTACAATTTTGGTTGGGTGCATACAAATTTTCCCCACCTTGGCGAAAAATTCAGCTCCGTGTCATGCGTCAAACAATTGGAAATGTTTTTATATCCTTGAGCAAATTTTTCAGTGGTAGTTTGTTTCAGATAACTTTAGCAGCTCAAAAAAATCACAAAGGAAAAAATAATTGGAAAATGGAGCAATTTAAGTTCAAATCAGGATCAAATTCAACTTTATCTGTATTTTATAATAACTATTCCAGTTTTTCCAGGCACTATAAAATGTGGATTATGAGTCTTATAGGCGAGATTCGTTTTTCTTCTACATTTTTAAATTGAAAAGTAATGCCTCACTTCATACATCACGTGACTGTACTGATATAAATGCAGGAAGAGATAAAATCTTCAGTGTCTCACGGACTGGATTGAATCACCCAGTGCTATTATAATAATGATTAAAATGTTGCTTGTGCTAATTTTTAGGAATATGCCTAATTTCCTGCAAGTTTGATATCCTCAGAAATTCTCCGAACCAAGTCAGAGCAAAATAAGACGAAGAAGTTTGCTCTCTATAATAAACAGAGTAAATATAGTCTTAACAATAAATATGTTTTCCCTCAGATCTTTCTATTTTGAGGATATATTCAGGAAAACAATTTTTATGGTTCAAAAGCACTATTCAGCTTTCAAACCATCGCACATTTTTTGCGAATAAAAAAGAACTTGACGTGAACTGCTATGAAATTATTCGGTCTTGTTCCTCACCGCGTAATTATAATTTCAAATATCTGCGACACTTCACACTTGTTCTAGTTGTTCATCATTCGGTCGTCGTACTGCGAACATTTTTCAATTTATTCTGCAAAAAATGTCGTCGCTTCTAAAGACAAAGCAATCAAAACTTACAAGTCTTATATACAATGATTAAAACCAAAAGATCGGTTCCGCGTCAAACACGGGTATTTTTTTCATCATATAATATTTTGGGGGGGAGCCGGAGGGGCTAAATTTTCGTGCCATTTTCCTCGATTTTCTGCATATTTTGGCAGCCATGCTGGCCACAGGCTGCAGGGGGCCACAACCTCATGTCTTTCGGAGGTTTTAGCACGTGTACAGAGGCGTGAAAGAACTTCTTGTCTCCCTCATCAATGCTGGCTAAGTAATTTATCCCGCACTGGCGTTTTCCGCCGTGGGGGAAAAGTTTGTGATTATGGTCACGTGGCCGCCTCTTGCGCTGCAACTTTGCTTGTTCATTCCCCCGTAAGCACCAATGTATAGCATCTGCTAAAGAGAAATTCTTAATGATCCCATACGAAGGAGTTTCATGAACGACGATCGATGGGTTTGTCGGAAACAAGTCGTACCCGAAGACGTGATTTAAATTCCTTCGCGCTTGCTTGAAAGGAAAATAGTCTTCCGCATAAATTTTCGAATGAGGTAATTGATTATTGGCCATTCCGTCGACCGAATTCTGACATGGACTAATATATATGCAGAATGTGTATACAGAAGACTCCCTCGTTGAATTTTGTGTATTCAACACAACCTTTGGGAAAATAGTGCAAACGATTTTTCTGCAATACGAATTATATGAAATGAAGATACTATACAAGCAAATAATTAAAAGTGAAGTCTACTAAATTTTTTCAGTAATGAACTGGACTATAATCGAGGATTTCTAAACTCCAGAGCTACTCAAGGAATCAGAAAATACCACGCACTCACTATTACACCTTTGGAAACAGCGGTTTATTATCCAAATCTCACCAGAAACTCAATAGCTATTAACATGTATTTAACAAAATTTGACAATAAAAAGACAAACCGGAATCGAACCAAAAGAGGTATGTTTTCTCGTCGAAAATTATTAGTCTTAGTTGGTATTTCGATTTTTCACATCCGAGAACACAAGAACAAAGCTATTTTCCTCTAAGAAAAACAGTCAATGAAAGAAGGATCTCTTTTTAAATTGCTAGCCAAACCCCATTATTTTCGAAATTCCTTCTTAAAATTCTTCAAATCTGAGTGAGACATTAGTATAGGGAATTATTTATATTCTTTCTATTCGAATTTCATTGAAAATCAATATTGTGTCAGGATGAAGGATTTTAATTATAAGTTATTGTTAGCCCTTCTCCAAGCAACGATGTCACGCATAACAAAGCTTGGATCCATTTACAAAAGTATTTGTGGCATGAATAATATTAAGAGCTGCCTTTTTTTTTTGATTCCGAACGTATAGAGGACTGTGAGAAGGACTTTTCTTTGTGAAAACTTTTCAAAGGAATTCTGAACATTATGTACTGTCTTCTTTGCTTATGAAAAAAAAGAAATGATTTCTGACTTTGCAGGGAATTAATTTTAGTCTTTTTAACCTCTCCGCGGAAGATTATCTAACACCTGTACCTGTTCAAAGGTCTTTTCGCATTTCAATTATCTGAAAACCAGAATCTTTCCAGAACTCTCCAGCACCCACGTCGTTTTTTAGGCATTGAGGCGTACTAACTTGTTCGCAGTATTTTTTTTTGTGGAGCAATTCAGGATTTCTCCAGAATTTTCTTCAATTCTGGATTGAACAGGTTCACTACGTATATTGTAAATCTCTTCGTGTGTTATTTTTTCAGAACAGAGCATGCTTTTTGGAACGCGAAATCCTTCCTTTTTTTTCTAGCTCAGAGGATCAACAAAGAGCATTTTTTTCTCTCCCCGAAATCTTCCCCTCGAGATAAATCATTTGATTCTCGTACTGTAATTGTTGTCGGTTTCTAGTCTGACATTAGTAACAACAATATCATGCGGAAAGTGTGAAAAAATCATTGTTTTCTTTTGTCTGCAGAATGTAGTGATCGAGCATGTTTTTTAGGTACAAGAGATCTGGTTTTTTTGCTGAAGAAATTAGCAAAGAGCATTTCTGGTTCTTACTGGAATGTTCTTACCAACAAAATCGGTTGATTCTCATTGTCATTAGCTTCTGTTTTGAAATTGACCACAAGAAAATCATTTGATTTCCCAAATTACGGGAAAAAAACCTCGCGCATTATTTTCAGGGACGTCGCTGGAGAAAAGGAAATCGCCCAGATCATGTCAATTTCACGACCGCTGCTGCTGCATCGGCTGTAGCTGCGACAGCGGCCTTATGCAGGAGGAGTTCAGTTCGTAGTAGTTCGTGCTTACAGAGGAAGAGATATACGGCACGGAAAAGCTCGGAATCTGCGACAACAAAGGCACACAAAAGGGATCCGCGAAAGAAAATGAGGATCTCGAAATATACTTCCATCAGCAACACAGTCATTGAGTATCGTATGTCTTGTTCAACTATTCACACCAGGCAGGTCCTTTTTGGTACGAAACAAAAAAAATCAACTGCAGTTTATACAAGAAACGAGAAAAATATTTTTGTTAAGTTGTGTGAAGGATGAGAACTGAGTGAAAAAAAGTTGACTCGCGCACTGGAATTTAGCGAAAAAAAATCCGGAAGTACAGTACTTGAAATATTTTAACTGCAAACATATACGTTTTTGCACATGAGTGCAGAATCCATGTTCTATATTTATGAGAGAGGGATGAAGCCAGAGAGGTTTTCCGTAGCTGTATATGCCGCGCCAAATTCCCAAGCTGATTTGTTTTAGAAAATTTAGTAAACTTACATTCCATCCTTGATTTCTTTTTTGTAGCAGATCTCATTTCAGGTTTCCTAAATGGCAAAATCAGCCTGGTAAAACCTGGAGGAAAATTTTCTCCGTGCCGGAGTTGCAAAATTTTCCTTTAAATTTCTACAGTGGTTTCGGGCATCTGTGAGTGATTCAGTAACATAGTCCGCCCAGAAATAAAAATATACAATTTTTGAAGGATATTTCAAGGTTGTCTCATCCACAAAAATCCTGACTAATTCCTCGCGCTCTCTTTTGATTGCATTTTGAAAATTATGAATGAATTGCCTGCTGGCTTTCGAATGCAGCTTTATGCCAAAGTTTCGCCAACGTCCCTTACAGTGCTGTATAAGGAAAGCAATGCTGCTTTTTTTTAATTTTTCTGCATTTATTCATTCATTGATCGTCAGCAGACGTTTTCGAAAACCGAATCGGCTACAAAAGTTCTGGGAAGCGAATGATCGCAAAACTATTAACATCGCCGAAAATTTGGATATCCCGCCGAGCATAGCTGCGAATTGACGCGCTGAAATTCTTCAATGATCAACCCGACCGTTTCTCCCAATTAAAAAGAAAAATGTTCTATTCATTCCACTGAAAATTCCCTCGCTGTAAAACACGAGTCTTCTCATTATCTCCCGGAAATTCAGCTGCCCAATCAAGCGTTCAGTTTTCGCCACTTCCGTCCTTCTCTTTTCTTCTTCTTCTTCTTCTTGGTGTTTCCCTGATGATATACCCTGAATATATATATTTTTTATCATGCCTTATTTCTGCTCTCCAAATGCATTCCGGGGATGAAAAGAAGGCCTTTGAAGAAGCGCGACTATTGCGCTTGATTTCGGCCGATGTCGCGATGATTTATGAGCGAACCCGTCCTCGCGCCGGTTTCCGGCGGCTTTGGAATATTGCAAATAATATCCTGGTCCTGGTCTACAGCCTTTGCAGCCACTGATAGTCCTGGGCCAAGTTGCTTATGCACCAGGGGTAGTCATCAAGTTCTTATACAAACGCGGGATGCGCTCCACCGCTTCTAAAGCGGATGACTAAGCACATTAGATCACAGCACTATACTACAGCTAGGGGGAAGAAGAAAAGACCACGACTCAATGCTGGAAGATCAAATTTGCAAAGAAAAAAAAAACAACCGTATTTATTTTGAGTGCCCTGCACACACCCCTTTTCTCCGAAATCAAGATTTGAAAGTGAGGGTGCACATGACAGGTAGGCTCAATTTTATTTGACAAACATTATAGATTACTGTACGTGCTCCTCATAATTCATTCTAATGGAAATCCGAAATAAATTGAATAAAAACAATTTGGTGATGGAAAAAATTACTTGAAATCAGGTTCACTTATTCAAGAAGAAATTCAAATTTTGATGTACCTTGGTTTCTAAATACTGCAATTTTTCATCAATACAAATGGCTTGCATTCATACTTGGGATATTCGTTACCCCACACAGTTTTATTCTGAAAATGCCAGGCTGATGTTCAACTCAAGATTTTATTGTACTCGGGTAAACACTATACAGTAATCAAGGTAATGTAGATACTTGAAAAAGTACGTTTATGCTAAGGAGCCCAATATTTTCCAACTGCGTATTATTAATTATTTTCCCAACATTTTCCATTATTCTTGATACATGGTCAAAAAGCAGATTTTCACGCTGAGTGAAATACATCTAAAAAATATTACGTGGTGGAATTCTGGCTGTTAGAATAGGTAAAAAAAACATGAAAAAACTACGCAATATATCATACAAACAACTTGAAGTTATTCCCCATACTTTTAACGATTACAAAAAATTGCTTAAGGGGATTCGGGAAGGTTGAAAAAAAAAGCTAAGCTTTCGACGCTAAATGACGAATAAAAAAAATTAATTCGCCGAAAGCTAATAAAAATTCCCTCCTTTTGCAAATATTCACCATGCCTTGAACGTTGCTTATACCTCGGGATATTTTTGAAATTCCTTTCGGAATTGCGTCTCATTATGCATACGTACACTCATTATGCATCGTATTCATCGTGGAAAACGACGGTACGCAAAAATAACCAATGCAAATTGTTCCCGATGCTTTTAGCGTGATTACGTTGCTGATAATAACGGCGATTTCTCGCATGCGACATAAACTTTGAAATTACGATGCCTTTATATACAGTATGTACTGCACCTCTTGCCACTCGAGTAAGCATGTGTCCCTGTTGTGCTATTTTGGCATGCCCCTTGATTTTGATAAATTGTTCGCTTTTCTGGAAGGTGTGGCAGCTTGAATCCAGGGGCACTTGACGCAATTTCCTATACAGTATCTGCCTGTACGAGTATATGATGGAAGAAAAGAATACAATTTTATTAATCTTCTCTATGTTCCTTGGTGAATACGCTGGCTATTGTGTGTGGACCGGTGGAACGTTGCAAAATTAATTTGGAGAAAAATGTGATGCATCCAGTGAAATAGTTTTTTTTTATAATAAAGTTCAATAGGTTGTTGTCACATTCAAGTTATGTTGAGGATTAACTGAATTCTGCGGCTAAAAAGATTGTCGACTCTGTTGTTTGGTATCCTGTTAAAGAGCAAAATGTTCGAAAAATAATAAAAAATGCTCGCAGAACTACAAAACATGGACCGGCTTATTGGCAAATTAAAATCACAATATAAGGTGGCTGAATGTTTATAAGCTGATCGAAGCCATGCTTATATATAGGTGAAAGATCCATTTGTGAAAAAAAAGATTGTGTGCTGAAGAAATCTCACAAAGAGGGAAATAAAGAGCTATATGAATTAATTGCTCAGAATCAAATAAAGGCCATTAAATTTCCTTATTTTAAATAATTGTTTTAAAAATTCAAGCTTTTAGCTGACCAGAAATTTTCCAGCACCCTGCGATATGGACGCTGGAGAACTCTGGCAGTAACTGGACTGTTTTTACTCATCACCATGCAGTGAATAAACAAAAATTAACAAATCCAAAAAAAAAATCCCAAAGCCATTTTACTGTTGGAAAAAATATCTTAGAAAGAGAGGAGAGGAGAGATAAAGGGCGGGGGGGGGGTCACATTTAAAATTGTTTGCTATTCACAGCATCATCTGCGACAGACGTATAGTGGTCATTCTTCGCAACTTTATATCCTTTTCCTCTGTCATACCTATACTCTAGAAATAACCAAGGTCAATCCCCCAGTGGACAACCCTCTTATTACAATAAAGGAACCCTTTCCACGTCTTAATGAATCTCATCGCACACTCGCCAATTGATGGCCTCTTTTTAGCGCATGGAAAAGAATGTACTCATCGTCATCATTCGCAAGAAAGGGGGGCGGGGGCGGAGTGTCTTATTGGCATTTTTACTTTGCTTTTCTCCATATATATATGTATATATATACAGCTGTCATGATGTGCGGCACAGGATTGAGGCCCAGTCGTGTCTCGATAAACAAACGCGCATATATGGGCCCAAGTGGCTGGCAGAGGCCGGGTAATTGACAGCAGCAGCAGCTACTGGGTGCAGGGAATATCAAGCCGAGTGGTTTCCTGGCCGGAATCGGACCAGGATTCGGACGGGGAGGAAATTGATCTGCCTCGGGCAGCCGCCATTATTTCATTAAACGGCTCTGCTGGTGACGTCAGATTGATGGGCTTCTTTCGTATATATATAAAAACCACGTCGTCCTTATAGCTCCTCTTTCACTGAATCCTCTTCCCTGCTTTTATTTTTCATTCATACTTCTAATTTCCTCTTCGGCTTTCCTTTTTTCCTTTTTTCTTTTCTTCGGAGTTTGCTGCTGCTGTGGGTGGTTCCTTATATCCATTCGCTCTTTGCATGTGAAACTCCTATATACACACGCTGCTGAGTGTGCTGTTGTGCTGATGAACAGGGCGTTCATAGATAGAGACAAAAACGAAGATTTCCACTAACCTGCATCATGAGCCAACTGATGCGAAAGGTCGACAGCAGCAGGTAAGTGAACACATGGCTTGACCTTTCACATTCTGAGATGACCTTTTTTCTTACTTGTATTCAGCGGCGTTGAATTAGTGATGAATTGCAAGTAATTCCACTGGTTGTGTCGCAGATGGTGCAGTGAATATAAAAGCAATCAATTTTAATTGTAACCCCCCCCCCCCGCTCTCTCTCGTCTTCTCTCTGTCCAAGATATTTCTTCCAACATAAGAATAAAGTTTACTGGGTAATATTTTTCCGCTCGAATGTCTTGAAAAAACATTGTTGAATGATCCTTCCATTAGCATTTTATTTCTTTCTAACTTGAACTTTGAATAAAAGCTGTGCATTTTGCTGGGAAGTGAAAGGTCAGTGTGCGAAAATTCTCCAGGAAAATTTGTGAACTCCGTACAGTTGATGTAACCCCTCAAACTGGCGCAATTAATGATAAATTTTGCGAGCCTGTGGAATTGGAGTGTGATAAGGAAACTACGATTCTCGGATCCAACAAATATTGCAGATTATCGCGAGGATTTTTGAAGTTGTACTTATATACAGCTGCTTGCAACGAATATAAGGCGTGTGTCTTTTTTCTTTTTAATCGGAGATTTTTTTGACAGTTATGGCGAATTGATTGACTTCCATTCGCTTCTTTCACTGCTTTTGTCAGAATTTCAAAATTACTTTTGTGCTACGACTTCTGTGCAAGTAGTTTATGCTGAATTTTTGCGTGTTCAATAAGAGACTCGCACAGCATTTTTTTTCGAAAGAACTTCAGAGTTTGAAANAAGGAAACTACGATTTTCGGATCCTACAAATATTGCAGATTATCGCGAGGATTTTTGAAGTTGTTCTTTACATAGCTGCTTGCAAGGAATATAAGGCGTGTGTCTTTTTTTATTTTTAATCGGAGATTTTTTGACAGTTATGGCGAATTGATTGACTTCCATTCGCTTCTTTCACTTCTTTTGTCAGAATTTCAAAATTACTTTTGTGCTACGACTTCTGTGCAAGTAGTTTATGCTGAATTTTTGCGTGTTCAATAAGAGACTCGCACAGCATTTTTTTTCGAAAGAACTTCAGAGTTTGAAAAGTATATATAAATTAACACATAGGCAGCCACTCAGAAGAAATTCCCTTCGCAATTCAAGAGAACTAAAATCTGAACTTACCATTTCACATTAAACAATCGACTTTTCAAAAGGCATTCTACTTTTCGCGGATTCTTGTCAGATTATACGTCAGTTCAGAAGTAGAGTACGTTGACATTCTAAAATCATACGGGGTACCTTTAAATAAAAGTTCGTACCTTTTGGTAGAAACACCCATCATTTACAGGTGAATATTTTAATGGGTATATTAAATTTGACACGCTAGCTTTAGAGAACCCAAATTCCCCAGCAAATTTAGTCTTTCATTACCATCTGTGTGGGAATCTTGGAAGACCTTGGTTCCCACAGATGGTCAGCTGCCTCCAAGGCTGTAGTTTATTACAGATGCTTTTTGCAGCCTCCAAGGCTGTATTTTGTTACCAATTTCCTGTTGCTGTTTTTTGTCCTTGGAGGACAGTTTTCCTGTTTTCCAAGTTTGACTATTTTTGACACAGTCCAAATCAAACCTTTGCAAGAGAAGGTTCTACAAGATTTTGCAAGTTTGTGAGTTTTGAATTATACCAACTTCAAAATAGGGTGTTTTGCACCTTGGTCATAGCCCGACCAAATTCTTGTGTTTTATTTCAAAGTCTAAATTTCTCATCTCATTCCTAAAAAATATCAAACCTTTTCTTGTCGGGATTTATTCCCAACAGTAAAGTTCAAGGAGTTTAGTGGATGAAAAAAGGGGTTCAAAGATGTTCAAATTGAACATCTTTGCCAATAACCTGTTTCCGCTCCAAATGTAGAGCTTGAAAAATTAAGCAGAATTTTTTGATTCAAATATCAGCCCTCTTCGTTTTTTTGGAAATGTTGTTTCTCAGTGAAATAAATTCGGTGCAAAACTTCCCCTTTGCGGGAAACACCTGGAAAATTTTACTCTTGGAATCTTAAAAAAAATGTACCTAGCTTCACAACTTTCAGTTTTTGCTAGCATTTAAAGACAAGGAACAGTATTTTCTATTCAATTTTTCCAGCTGTTACCCATCAGAAGGGTGAAAAGGCAAGCAAAATGACTCCCTCAGAACAGAGACCCCATATAACCATGCCCATCGGAAACTATTTTTCAGGAATAAATGCTGACATTGCCGCGACCAAGGGCTCAACCGGGCCTAAGTAAGAATAAATGGTCCGAATCTGTGGTCAGTATATCTGCCCATCTACTGAATATAACAGATAAATGCATGCCATGGACAGTATATACTCGTATACACTGCCAAGAAAGGATTGCGGCGGCGGCGTGTGTCGCAATCGAGTAAACTAAGCTGCCGTAGGTCATTAACGTATTTTTACCGAGTCCCTACGGGGAGCGGACCTTCTACCCTTTTCTAACTGAGACAAGGTCGCCCCGGCCCAATTATTCGATTCCTGGACGTGGATCACCGCCCCGCTGTACATTCGGGCCTCTTTTCCCCACTGAAACCCGCCATCTCGTTTCTCCTCATTACCGGTTCGTCCCAGGAGACGCTAACCAAAGGAATCGTGGCCGGGACCCCGGGAAAAACAATCCCGCGGGCCCATCTGCTTTTCTCATACCGTATATATACACTCACTATAGCACAGCATGGATATATACACTATATAAGTAGGGTGGGTTTCACAAGTTTACCCAGTTTTTTTACTCCGCCTTTTTAACCTTGTGCAGAGAAGTTGGGATATTTTTGCAAAATTGCTTGCCTGTGAGAATTGAAACATTTTTAAATCAACTTTTTTTTAAATTAATTTATTTATTATTTGTATTGTTTTTAAATTAATTATTTTTTTTTCAATCAACTTTTTGTGCCAATGACCAAGTTAGGAAGAAGAAGGAAAAAAAATTTGCTTCAAGAATGTATAAGAAAAATGCCTCAATGGGTAACATTTTTTTCTTGCATTACTATATCATGAAATTAGCATTGGAGATTTCTGGGAACTAATGGATTCATCATTCCTGGATTTTTTTCTTGGTTTAGGCTGAGAACCCATGTGCATTTCTTTGTGGAGTAACTGCATTTGACTTTCCGCGGACACCCGTTTTCTTTTTTCTTAGATCTAAAACGACTAGTTGTAGGTTTCCTCCGACAGTAGTAGGTTTTAAATTTATGACACCTCAGACTAACCAACGTTGGAGGTCAGGAATAATTATACAGATGGCAATTTTGATGGCAAAGGAGGGGTCTCAGCGTTCAAAACTTCTGCAACAGAGCTGGGATCTGCGCACACATTTGTTCCAGAAAGACCTACAACAACAAAATCAACTCAGCAATAAAAATATAATCAGAAACACCATTGGACCAAATGATGTAAAGGGTGCATATGGGAAAAATTAGATCAAGGTCAATGGCTCTCTAGACAGGAAGGCTCCACACAAGCCAATCCTGAGTCTAAATAAATTTAATCAACGAGGAAACATTAGATGAAAAAGGTGCCACCAGAAAATCTTGACACCAGTGGTGAGAAAAACTTGTTACTTGTATTTTGATTGTCAAAGTGCATGCTTGTTGCCTATGTTGTTGAATGCAGATTATTCTATTCAAAGACCTTGATTTCTGTTTGAACTCTTGTGATCTTTTGGAGATCTCCTTTATTTGTTAAAAATTAGCTCTGAAATAAACTTGAACTTCAGTTCTTTGTGATTGATTGCAGGCTGGATGTCCAGTTGAGTTCTGTGTTTTCTGCCTCATTTTTCATTTTCTCCTTCTACTTTCGCAGATTCACAGAAAGTGCAACTTTATTGCCTTTATTGCAAGAACCATAAATGCCATAGCTACGATTTTGAGCCAAAAGACACAGGAATAAAATAAGATTGGAATTGCAGTTAATGGAGATCAGCAAATGGGTTTGAACAAGATTCTCTTGGTTGACTTTTGATTGAATCACAAATTTGCTGTAATTTTGCTTCTTAATTTTCGAATCTAAACAATAAGGCAAGGTACAGCTCAATTCTAAAAAGGCAAGTCGCATTTTTTAGATCCTTTTGAATACCACTCTTACAACATGTTTCATTGATGCCATGCGATTTCTCCGTTTTTAGTTTTGACGCATTATTTTTTCTTCTACGCTGGACTTTCCTCATGTGGAATCAAAGGGAAATATTTATATATCTTCATCATGTTTTCTCAGTAACCCTTTCAGCAGCTTGAAAGTAGGAGTAAATATTAGTGCACCACATAACCTAAGAAAATTGTATTTACCTCCCACACTTTCCTGTTTTCTGCATTTCAAAGGCAGTTACGTAAACTTACTGCGAAATATTATCGTGCCAACTTCACAAACGGAATTCTCACGTGTGAGCGACACAAATGCTTTTCTATTGGTAATTTAATTGTGAACAAATGTGATCATGAATATTTCCCCAGTATTTTCAACTCTCGTACGCGCAAGAAAAATCTGCTCATGTCAAGATTNATATACACTATATAAGTAGGGTGGGTTTCACAAGTTTACCCAGTTTTTTTACTCTGCCTTTTTAACCTTGTGCAGAGAAGTTGGGATATTTTTGCAAAATTGCTTGCCTGTGAGAATTGAAACATTTTTAAATCAACTTTTTTTTAAATTAATTTATTTATTATTTGTACTTTTTTTAAATTGATTATTATTTTTTCAATCAACTTTTTGTGCCAATGACCAAGTAAGGAAGAAGAAGGAAAAAAAATTTGCTTCAAGAATGTATAAGAAAAATGCCTCAATGGGTAACATTTTTTTCTTGCATTACTATATCATGAGATTAGCATTGGAGATTTCTGGGAACTAATGGATTCATCCTTCCTGGATTTTTTTCTTGGTTTGGGCTGAGAACCCATGTGCATTTCTTTGACCTCATTGACGTAAACTGAAAGGCGCCTGTGGGCAAAAGAAAAAAGAATCTAGATTTTGCTGATCAACATCCAAAGGAGGCTGTCATCATCCAAAATTTAAATACTGTGGAGTCTGATTGGTTGCAGGGAGGTCAGGAATAATTATACAGATGGCAATTTTGATGACAAAGGAGGGGTCTCAGCGTTCAAAACTTCTGCAACAGAGCTGGGATCTGCGCACACATTTGTTCCAGAAAAACCTACAACAGCAAAATTAAGTCATCAATGAAAATATGATCAGAAACACCATTGGACCAAATGATGTAAAGGGTGCATACGGGAAAAATTAAATCAAGGTCAATGGCTCTATATAGACAGGAAGGCTCCACACAAGCCAATCCTGAGTCCAAATAAATTTTATCAACGAGGAAACATTAGATGAAAAAGGTGCCACCAGAAAATCTTGACACCAGTGGTGAGAAAAACTTGTAACTTGTATTTTTATGGTCAAAGTGCATGGTTGTTGACTATGTTTTTCAATGCAGATTATTCTATTCAAAGACCTTGATTTCTCTTTGAACTCTTGTGATCTTTTGGAGATCTCCTTTATTTGTTAAGAATTAGTTTTTAAATAAACTTGAACTTCAATCCTTTGTGATTGAGGGCAGGCTGGATGTTCAGTTGAGTGCTGTGTTTTCTGCCTCATTTTTCATTTTCTCCTTCTACTTTCGCAGATTCACAGAAAGTGCAACTTTATTGCCTTTATTGCAAGAACCATAAATGCCATAGCTACGATTTTGAGCCAAAAGACACAGGAATAAAATAAGATTGGAATTGCAGTTAATGGAGATCAGCAAATGGGTTTGAACAAGATTCTCTTGGTTGACTTTTGATTGAATCACAAATTTGCTGTAATTTTGCTTCTTAATTTTCGAATCTAAAAAATAAGGCAAGGTACAGCTCAATTCTAAAAAGGCAAGTCGCATTTTTGAGATCCTTTTGAATACCACTCTTACAACATGTTTCATTGATGCCGTGCGATTTCTCCATTTTTAGTTTTGACGCATTATTTTTTCTTCTACGCTGGACTTTCCTCATGTGGAATCAAAGGGAAATATTTAATAATATCTTCATCATGTTTTCTCAGTAACCCTTTCAGCAGCTTGAAAGTAGGAGTAAATATTAGTGCACCACATAACCTTAGAAAATTGTATTTACCTCCCACACTTTTCTGTTTTCTGCATTTCAAAGGCAGTTACGTAAAATTACTGCGAAATATTATCGTGCCAACTTCACAAACGGAATTCTCACGTGTGAGCGACACAAATGCTTTTCTATTGGTAATTTAATTGTGAACAAATGTGATTATGAATATTTCCCCAGTATTTTCAACTCTCGTACGCGCAAGAAAAATCTGCTCATGTCAAGATTGTAAAGCCTCATATTTAGCAAATGCCGACTGACATATGTATTACAGTTTCTCATATTTTTATTTAATTTTTATACCATCTTTTTGTCGGTTCGCATTAAATATTGGAAGGAACTAAATAAAAAAATAAAAAAAACGGAAGAAACTTTTGAGCCTTCCATTTTTGTATACCTGGGGCTTATATATCCTGTCGACCCTTGGAAGCCCGATTCCGATCCGCTCCTGTCTGGCGATAGATCCCAATACGGAACCCGTTTCAAAGTCAAGCCGCTGATGAGGAAAAAGGCGGGGGCCGAGGGCTTCCCTTTTATTATTCCGATGCATCATGAAAGAAACGACACATTATTATACAGTTTGGTTCATCAATGGGAATTTGCATAAGATATAAATCTTTTTTTCGTATCAATGCTTTCATCCGGATCCTTGGCTCAAAAATCGATTGATTTCCTTACACAATCAAGGAAAGGATGATAAATGATGAATCTTACCTCATCCTTTTGACTGATATGACAGAGGAAGTCATGGGACTTACTCAACTGGAGTAACTCAACTGGACTTACTCAACTGGAGGGTGAAAAAAATTGACACATGACCAACAAATACAGCAATGTATGATTTTCGATGCGAGTTTTGGAAATGTTCTATGCGGAATTTTAGGAAGTGCTTGGGTATATTTCGCCAAAACCAGAGTTTGATCATCAGTTATTGACATGACATTACTATTCGAAAAATAATTTTCCCCATTAAAGGAAAATTAGTGCAGATTTTGTTTTGCGACCATCATGCTCAAGGCCAAACTGACGATGTAGTGAGTATTTTCTTTCCTTCGTGCCAGCAGTTGGCACATGTACACATATTTTTTTTATAAAAGTAATCTATTAACTAGTATAAGAAAATTTATTTCATCATGAAAGAAACACGCGTTGACTTCACACAAACCCATTATTTGTTCGTGCGGCCCAAATCTCTAAGCACCACTTAAACATGTTATCATGGGGGATATTTCAGTTTAACTATAGTATTTAAGTGCAACATTGTGACAGAGCATGCTTATATAATTTATTTCTCACCTCAAGGGGAAACATTTAAAGCTTGAACGGCTTTTATATGTTTTATATGTGTTCCTCCGTTTTCTGAAAGCAACAATTTTTTTAATGCATTTTCATTGAACATCCACGAATCCGAAACTCCTGGAAAACTTCAAAGTTCAAACCGATATGTCCTTTTGGCTTCAAAAATGGGTTTTCGGGAATTTCGCACTGGCTCTTTTGTCTCTTTAGTCCTGCCAAGGCCTGCTGTAGATGTTCATCCTTTCAGAGTACCTCCATATATAGGAGTCATAGACTGAGTTTCCATTAGTGTAATGACCGGACCACTGCTAAAATCTCTACCCTTCCTTCATTTCCCCCTTTTCCTAATCAGAGATGACTCCGTGCGAAAGAGAAAAATAAAATAAATATCAGCTGAAAAGCAAGAATAAGAACATTGCGGTTATTTGCTGCTCTACTTTGTCACGCCTTTGAACAGTGTTATATCTTTATATTCTGCAATAATAACGCTGAAAACAAATTTTATAACTTAATCCATGATCTCAAGCCTGTAAACTAAAGTTATTCTTTAAGGGGTTTGGATGTGGGAGTCTTGGTTGTGCCTTGTGAATGCTGAAAAGTGGCAAATAAAGTTTTCTGTTCATTCATTCAAGTTATTCTTTGTAACATTCCGAATGACTTTGATTTTGGAAAAAATGACTGCAGTTTCTTTCATGATTGACATCAAATCATAGAAATTTTTGATAGAAATTGAATTGTTTCCAGATTTTCAAGAAGGTTCTTCAGCAAGGGATCACCTGAATGTAAGAACACTCAGTGAAGCTTGGAATGGATTGAATATTATGTTTAGGTTCAGTAACTGATTTAAAAAGTACTAATGCACATAGCAATGGTTCGCGCATAAAATTCACAGTGAAATCATTCTTCAAAATGATTTTATATTCTCCTGGACCTTGTTGAAACAAGTAAAAAGTGACACAGGACGGAAAAAAGAATCAACTAACATTTGGCACTTGATAGTTTTTGATTCTGTTTACGGAAAGAGCTCTATGGCAAAATTTGTCATTGGACAGCAAATTTAAGCCTAACAAACGTCAACTCTTTAAATTTCGTTTTGCGGATTGAATCTTACAAAACTATGAAATTATTCGCCATAAAAATATAGATACATGTTCATTGAAATAAATGCCAGATTATTCGCAAAACGTTTCGCATGATTCAGGACTTTTAGTTCGTGAAACAGAAAATGCTTTCAGCATCGCAGAAAATGAAGAAAATTGCTCGGCATTTTCGAAGTGAAATTTATCTTGACAAATCCTGATCAGTGAGTGCGTGCATCAAGTGCTAGCCGTTCTGATAAAAATAAACAAGATTAGATCAATTATTGATGATCTCTGAGTACTCGTCTTACTTTTTCAACAAGTTCCAACGCGTTTCTCAGATGTACTGCGTAAGTACTACCTGAAAGGGGATCTGAGAACAGAACGGATTCCCGAAGCAGCACGGTTTTATTAAAGTGCACTCAACTGATCCTATTCACTCCATGTTATATGACCCGAATCGAATTCAGTACTGATATTACTTTGCACTTGAACACTTTCCTTAATTCAGACAATCCAAGAATTTCTTCGGAAAAGCAGCGAACATCACGCGAATCTGAGAAAAAAATGAAATTCCCAACTGCTGTAAGCGATTATCCAAACCCTCTATTCATATCCTTCACTTCCTAAGGGCCATAAATGATGTGGCTAGTTTTGCATTTTTAAAAATCAAATTCGAGGTTTTCCGAAGCTGAGCTAATTAGGTTGCACCGAAAGTCATCATTTATTTAAATATCCCTGCTCAATCAAACAAATGGAATTTTGGGCAGAATATGACTTCCTCCGATTTGCTTTAACGTCAGGAATTGTCTAGTATAAAAAAAAAACATCAAAATTCGTCCATTCTTGACCGTGGTTGAAATGCTTAGCTTTATCTTCAAGTTTTGGTCGAAAGCACATCAAATTATCCAGTTTTTCTTTAATATTATTGGTAGGTGTAGGAGCATTAAATTCATTCATCAAAATTCCAAATTACCTATTGAGGTCACTGTTGATCCCCAAGCTTGTGCACCAGTGCATTGAAAATCTTCATGTGCAAGTTTTTCTGCAATTTAAAAATTCGTAACACCATAGAAAAACTTAGCGTGATAAAACTGAGTACAGTTCAGGTCAAATCAATCCACAAGTCTAATCAATGCAAAAAAGGGAGAAAACTTAGTAGGCTTTAATTCGTGACTTCAAATTATTCTATGCGCTCAATATTGACCCAGGTATGATCTTCAGCAGATACCTTTTCAAGCATGAGTAATAATAACAAAGGGAGGAGAATTAAGTCTAGCACTTCGTGAACACATTTTTTAGGAAGAATTTTTTTGAAGTTATCACTATTTTAATTACTGATCGTGTTGAGTGTCTGATCGTTCTTTGCTGAAACCTGTGAAGGACAATCAATGTTGTCTCTGAACTTGTAAACAGAGAAGATTATGCTGATTTTTCTCCAATTCCAAAAACATGAAAACTCTCATTGTAAATTTTCGACTGCAATTAGGCTGAA
This sequence comes from Notodromas monacha, assembly GCA_905338405.1. Taxonomy (NCBI): domain Eukaryota; kingdom Metazoa; phylum Arthropoda; class Ostracoda; order Podocopida; family Cyprididae; genus Notodromas; species Notodromas monacha. The sequence goes on along the minus strand of CAJPEX010001238.1, from coordinate 32,446 downwards.
TTGGGAATTTGGAATACGGACAAATTGAGATGGACAATTTGAGAATGGACAAATGGAGAGAGAGAAAATTTGAGACAGAGACAATTTGAGAGAGGGTCAATTCTAGACAGGGACAATATGAGACAAGGACAATTTGAAACAGGGACAATGTGAGACAGGTACAGTTCAAGACAGGGATACATTTAGACAGCCCCAAAGAAATTGAAGATTCCTGTTGAATAGCTGGCTACCTGTGCAAATAATTTGAAATGCAACATATTTTTATAACACCTAAGGTGCTGTTTCTTGTCATTTTTCCTGATAAATGCCGTTTTCATAATGAAATTTTCGGCATGCGCTGTCCAGTGTCCACACCTTGAGTCAGTGTCCATTTATTGCGTCTTTCTTTATATTTTTTTCTAGAAAAATAAGTGTCCCGGTGTGCAATGTCTCACGTGAAGCAAAATTAGCAGAACTTCTCAGCAAACACTTCAATTTCTGTTCATTTTCACACCTTAAACATAAAATTTCAGAGAGAAAGACAATAAACTCATTTTGCCTGGATCCGTATCCGTCTCAAAATGTCTAATTTTCTCAAAATCTATCTGTCTCAATGTGTCCCTATATTGTATCTCAAAAAGGTTCTCTTTTGAAGCAACCCTGTCTCCAAAGGTGTCTGTCTCAATTGGCCCTGTCTCAAATTGTCTGTCTTGATTTCTCTGAGATCCAGCTGCATTACTCTCTTAGCACTCAGATGTTCTTGGAGTCTAGATGCACAGTTTTTATGCAGGTAAATTTTAAACAAATAGTGATGTTGCAGTCATTTGTCAAGAACAAGAATTGAAAAGGGCTTTTTCTAACACATTTATTATTCGTGAATTTGTATAGCAGCATATTATACAGGCAAATTAAATAAAAATTTTGAATTTTCAAAATAAGTCGTATAGTTGTGTTGCTGCTAGGTAACATTTTAGTAGGAAAGTCTTGAGAAAAATCCAGCAGTGTGAAAAGCACACTTTGAAATTATGTAGCCTCTGAAAAGCAAACATGTAAGCCAGGGCAAATTATACCTCAGCTCTGCTAGGTGTCTCTTGGTGTAAATATATATATATATAGTATGTACTCAATGACCCACCCAAAAAAGACAACACACACACACACACCCACATCAGGCCGATGCATATACACGCAGCCATCAGGAGCATAATCATGAGGCTGGATCAAGCAGCGGCATATATGGAGGCGAAAAACCTGCAGCTGGACCCTGTGCAATGACTGATGACCGGGGAAGCCATACCCCGGACTCGGCTGGGCCCAGCAAAGGGAACCAGCCAACCCAGCACGAACACTCCTGAGGAAATAATCCTCTTCTCACCTCGCGGATCTGAGCTTGGGTACGAGTATATACAGTATAGAGGGGGGATACATGAACTCTCGTCTTGCGTGTGCTGCCGGAATGCAACCCCCGGGTAATTACTCCTGATGGTACCCCCGCGAAGCCAGAGCCGGGGGAGTCCTACGAAGTGCGGTTGTGATCGCATGAAATCGCTCGCTTCACGCTGAAAGGCGATAACCTCAATCCGAAGCCAGAGCATTGCTCTTTTGGGGAGGGGGGGACAAAACGAAGACTGGAAAATTATCGGAAACCTGCCGAGCTACCTATAGTTGGACTCAGTCACAGGTGGACCAGTAAAAAATAAATAAATTCAATTTTGTTTTTCAACAAAAAATTCCAAAGAATTGCAGTTATGAATTTTCATTGCAAATATAAAAAAAATCACGAAGTTTCAGTGGAGAGAAATGCTAACAAAATAATGATTCAATAAAAATGTTCGTGTTGCTTCAGTGCTTGAGGCTACATACGTATATTGCAGTAATTTCGTACTATTACAAAATTAAGAAACAATAAAAATCGGATTTGCGTTTCTTCAAATTGACTGAAAATTGAAAGAGCATGTGCAGAAGAGTTACCATTTTTTTTTCCACATTTTCGAAGGTTTCTCCCGAAATCAGCTGAATTAACCTATAGCTCGCATTTCAAAATTTAAATTTCAAGACTCCTTTTTGTATGGATCGCATGAATTCTTCGCAAATCATAGGAGCAGAACCTGACAAATATTCTGGTGGAGAAAAAATGCAGTCTGTCTACAGCAGTTCCAGGATATGTTGTGAAAAATAAATTGTGAAAGCTCTCTGCTCTCAGTGATTCTCTTGAACACTCAAGAACATGTAGTTGAGAAAGAGGAACATTCTGGTAAGCTCTTGCAAAAAAATTCCTAAAATATCACTCTCTCTCTCTCTTTCCCTCTCTCTCTATTTCCTTGCTGTTTTTAGTTTAAAATGCGCATGCTTATCTGCACTTATACAACTCACGATTCTTAATTGAGCAATTGAAAAGCGAATAACTCAATCCAATTTGCCTGTTGTTACAACAATATTGTACACAATAAAAATTAGGAGAAAAAGCACCAGAAGCGCAGTGGTAATCCGAGGCTCCGTTTTTTTTTCTTTTTTTTCTAGCCCTTACACATATATTAGCATTTTTGAGCACTTTCAATCGCTGCTTTCTCGGAGTTTTTTTCTTATTTTCCGATGGTTGAAAACAGGGATATCCTTTAATGTATAGGGAATTTTCCGAGTTTAGCACGGTAATTACTCGCGGTTTTACCCGCGCACACGTACTTACGCACGGAACCCAGGAGAAACGGGGGGCGAAAAGCTGTTCTTGGAATCGATCAAACAGCGATTTTTCCAGCCCACGCACTGCTTTTCAGGTGGGGACCAGAACCATAATCATAAATAATCACGTCGCCTTTCGGACTGCTCGCATTACCAAGAGGCTTTTCAAACGAAAAGTAAATAAGTAGACGCCCCTTTGTCGCCCATTTCGACAGTTTCTTAGACGGCCCCAACGACCACGTGAACCTTAACGATGGGGGTTTCCCGAATGCCCGGGTACTTTTGAAATTAAGTATTCGACACCAACGGAGTACTAGACAGTGCGTTATGAATAAATCATTTCGCGGTGAATCGAGTGGCGGGGAAACTCTCTTCGCACCCATTACTGATTACGCATTTAATAATGAACAATTTGATACAGTATACTGTATCAAATTGTTCATTATTAAAATGTTTGTGGGGTTGGTTTTTTGTGAGTGAAAGAATCTCGGGGTACTTTAAAATAACTTTTTTCTACGTACGTTCCGGGGGTTAACCAGAACATGGAAAAAGCAGATCATGTTATGTGAAAGTTTTGATTATCATCCGAATGCGACTGCACTCTAAAATTGTATACAGTATACGCTCGAAGTCAATTGAAATACGGCATATGTAAAAATATTTAATCAGTTTGACTCATTTTGTCAATCTTTCAGTCATCTTCTTGCATGCATATCAGGTTGTAGAGGATGATTCTTTTTATGTAAGAAACACAAAACCATATGCATTACAAAACACGATTGATGAGGAAGGTTTGAAAATAATGTAATAACAGAACATGTTGAATTGAGTCACACAAAAAACATTAAATTGGCGAGTCGAACGAGATGATGAAGACAACCTATTCTCCTTTTTGACGCATAAAACATGTGAAATTTAGACTACATATCGATTTCAATTGCTGACATTTTTGGAAACGCAAACATCATTCCAATTTAATGAAAAAGACTAGAAAAACCTGGCAGTATCCAGCCAAGCTTTCTGTGGACATTTCGAAAAAGCCAGGTGACATGTATTTTTCAGATAATCCATTTATATAGTCGATTTGAATTTGAATTTTCTTTGATTCAGTGTCAGTATATCACATTTTGTTGCCCATTGATTTCTTCTGCACGCAGTTTCCTCCACAAGACGATCAATATACTGTCACACTTTTTCTTCTTGCTAAAAAATTTGACCTTGAACACAAAGTGGCATTCATCAAGAATGGAATGGGGAGTAAAATATCCCTGGATGTGATGTTCTTCCATTTATACTTGTAATCAAGCAAGCTTTCATCAATCATTTTGGATTTCATATAACTTGGAATCATTTCACAGTATTTCTTTTGCCAA